>OY757551.1:17784000-17799000 GCA_963584105.1 Alviniconcha strummeri
AGTACTTCTCTCACTCTCTCCTGGTTCTTTCTGGTTCTGTTCTTTCCAGCACTCCGTATATAGGGCTGCTTTGTCTTCTGAGACTGCATGCTATTAATTCCTGTGTAGGTGACACGTGACAGCGACACTGATGGGATGATTTCACCCATAATGGTAAACAGGTCGTAAACAGGCTCAAGATCCCCCAGGGTCTCTCCACGCTAATGTTTTGTCGGTGGAGTGAAGTTCCCTCAAGGGGAGGGCTCCGCGGTGATTCACCGTAAGACAAACAGACCTGCTTTACAAAGACATGACACAGGGTCTTCCTTTTTTAAGGGAAGTTGTTTAGGTCTTCTTCCACCCAGTTCTTAGTGGTTCTGTTCTTTTAAGCAGTCCATGGAACTGTGTTCTCCTCAAACCATTTCTTTTTAGGGCTTTTGCTTAGGTCTTTGTCTACCCAGATATTCTTCTTAGAGGTTTTGCTCTGTTTAGTACTTAGTATGACTGCTTTCTGTTATGAGCACTTCTTTTAGGGACTTTGCTGAGGTCTTCTTTCACCAGGCTGTCTGTCCTTAATTAGTGACTCTGTTCTTATAAAATGGAGAAAAAAATCAGCTCGGGATGTGTAAGAGAAACTCATCGCATAAAAAGAAGCCAGCACGGGATGTATAAGAGAAACTGTGCAGATAAAAACAAAGTTAGCACGGCATGTGTAAGTGAAACTCCTCCAATAAAGAAATCAGCACGGGATGTGTAAGAGAAACTCCCCAGGGGAAAAAAGAAAAAGAAAAAAAAGAAAGAAAAAAAGCCAGCACGGGATATGTAAGGGACACTACCCAGATAAAAATGAAGCCAGCACGGGATGTGTAAGAGAAAGTCCACTGAGTCAAAGTCAGCACAGGATGTGTAAGAGAAACTCTCCAGATAAAAATGAAGCCAGCACGGGATGTGTAAGAGAAACTCCACCGAGTCAAAGTCAGCACAGGATGTGTAAGAGAAACTCTCCAGATAAAAATGAAGTCAGCACGGGATGTGTAAGAGAAACTCTCCAGATAAAAATGAAGCCAGCACAGGATGTGTAAGAGAAACTCCACCGAGTCAAAGTCAGCACAGGATGTGTAAGAGAAACTCTCCAGATAAAAATGAAGCCAGCACGGGATGTGTAAGAGAAACTCTCCAGATAAAAATGAAGCCAGCACGGGATGTGTAAGAGAAACTCTCCACATAAAATGAAGCCAGCACGGGATGTGTAAGAGAAACTCCCCACATAAAATGAAGCCAGCACGGGATGTGTAAGAGAAACTCTCCACATAAAAATCAAGCTGTTGGGACATTATTATTGTCCACGGTTAACCATAAAGTTGAGAGGGACCGGGATGCAACCATGACGTTATAAATTTCCTCCTGGAACTGAATGGTATTGGTGCTATACGGCACAGCCTAAGCAGACACTAGAACATAGAGGGTGTCAGATTGTTTTCAGTCACGGTGCACACTAAACAAGTGTTACGAAGAAATCATAGTGACGAGTTAAATTACCTTTCAACAGCAGCTGTTCCTCTTAAGGATAGTGCACATACTCGTTTAAAAACACTTGTAGCGCACATGATAGTTCATAAACATTTATAAAAATGGTGCCTGCAGGCGCATATATATATAGATAGATATAGATATTCACATCGAGCAAAAACCACAGACATTACAGCGGTTGAAAACACCCGATAAAGGAGTATCCCTCAAGAAAAGAAGATCACAAGAGAGAACAGCATTCAGAAGTGTACCAACATTATTTAAAAGGCGGTGGAATAAGCCAATGCGTCTGACAAACTCCAAGCACTGGTTTACGACATCCTTCCTTCAACCACTGCCGTATTTAGTTACGCCACAGGTCCCTAAAAACTGTCAGCTAACGAGCAGTTTTTTGTTGGTGCTCAAACAGTAATAAGTTTGTTACAAACAACTCAGATTTTATAGACGTTTGTTTTATAATTGACCATGTGCTTACGCCAGCTCAAATAAAACCAAAGTCGTTTGAATCGAGACGGAACTCTTTTCTTTTTTTACCCGGGGTGGATGCGCCTCGTGTTTATGTGCGTGCTTGGGCACTAGGTTGCTTCCACAGTCTTATCAGTACCGGAACCTTTCGGACGGCGCTGACCGCGTTGGTGGACAACTGCGCGGAGATAAAGAGTACCCCTTCAGTGGCGTAACTAAATCTGGCAGAGTTTGGAGGAAAGTGCCGGAAAGCGGTGCTCGGTGTGTGTGCGTTTGTCAGACTGAAGGAAGAGTTATATAAAGATAAATTTCTGCGACTTTCGTTAGTAGCTCCGTAGTGTTGTGCAGTCGCCGGACTGCCACGCAAATGAGCCGGGTTTTCCAAACCCGGATTTTCCTCTCTTTTTTTTCTCTTTTTTTCTTTCTTCTTTATTCTTTCTTTCTTCTTTTAAATAATTTTTCAGCTGCTGCAATATTCAACATTGCGGAAATGTACAACCAGTCCCCCCCCCTCCCCCGTGTGTATTATGTGTATTATGTGAGTTATTTTTTAAAGGGTGTTATAATCGGTCACAAATGTGTGGCACGGCTGACAGCTTCCTTTCCGCTAAGCGCGCGAAGAGTAGTGGTTGTGAGAGGTGTTCGCTTTTCCACCAGTGGATGGGGAGTGATTTTCTTTCTCTTTCTCTCTTCCTTTCCGCTAAGCGCGGGGAGAGTAGTGGTTGTGAGAGGTCGTTCGCTTTTCTATCAGTGGATGGGGAGTGATCTCTCTCTCTCTCTCTCTCTCTCTCTCTCTCTCTCTCTCTCTCTCTCTCTCTCTCTCTCTCTCTCTCTCTCTTCCTAAAAAATAAAATAAAATCTGAAACAAAAATGACTGCTAGAGTTCTAAAACAAGAAAACATACCCCCAAAATTTGCAGGTTTTGTCTTATCCTCATAAATAGCATTCTTTTGAACCATTTATATACCAGAAAAACAGCAAACACAACATCAAACACAAATGTAAACTGACAGTGACACAGCAAACACCACAGACTACGAACTTCCAATGACACAGCAAACATCACAATAAGCTGACACTGAATGTTCCAGATTTTTTTTATAAAAAATGCAATAATTAAAGGCTTGATTAAAACAAAGCAATAAAATTAAAAATTAAATAAAATAAACTATTTTTCACTGGACACTTTTTCACATGTTTTCTTTTTGTTTCCACTTGATTATTTAGATTGACAGATTGATTTCAACACTCTAGACGTGTGAATGTTGAGTCAGTTCCTTGACAATCGTTTTTTGTTTTGCTTTGTTTTGTTTTGTTTTCGTTTTGTTTGTTTCTAAAAAAATTCCAAGCACACCAATGTGGGGATTTTTATATATTAAAAACAACATCATTTACAGTATGTTGTGGAGTGATGAGCGTGATTAGTTCTTATTTTTCGAGGGCCGGATTAAAGAGAAACCATTCATCATCTTCGGATGAGAATGTCAGCATCAGCTCAGAAAACGACAGTAAGAGGCAGGAAAAGGAACGCATGAACACTGTGGTAGAGGACACTGACATGGCGGTACAGGCAGCACTAGACAACATCAGCAAACGCTTGGATACCTTGGCAACCAGAGTAGACGTGGAGCAGATGAGGGATGAAGTAAAGTGCCTGACCGAGACTTTCATGGAGAAGTTGGAGAAGCTAGAGGGGCAGTTGTTTGACACAGAGGTGAAGGCAGAAAAACTGGAGACAGAAGTGAAGTCTCTGAAGAAAGTGATCGAAACTGCTACAGGCAAGATCGGAGAATCAAGCAGAATGAGAGAGAGCTGAACGACCTACAGCAGTACTCCAGGAGGTGGAATCTGCGAGTGTTCAAGGAGCCAGAGAAGGAGACTGCAGCCGACTGCACAGCAAAGGTGTGTGCGATCTTCAGTGACAAGGTTGGCATCCCGTTCACCGCCAGCGACATCGAGGTGGCCCACAGGACAGGACAACGCAGCAGCACCAGAGCAAGGCCCATTCTTGTGCGATTCTTCGATCGTAAGAAGAGAGACAGCGTCATCATCAGTCGACGCAACCTCAAGAACAAAGGTTATGTCATCGAGGAAGACTTGACGTATGCAAATTATCAAGTGTTCAGAAAGGCGAGTGAACATTCTGCTACGATGTCGGTGTGGAGTTCAAAGGGACAAATTCTTGCCAAGGTGAAGAACGGTCGCATTGTTAGAGTGAACATTCACACAGATTTGGATGAAGCTTTCAGGCGTGCTATGTCTGGAAATGAAATGAGTGCAGATGAAGAAGAATAGATAAAAGCTCTTGCCGTGTGTCGGTGCCAGTATTTTCCGCTGTGGATGGGAAGGGGCAAGGACGTAATATCATCTTGCTAGTCCAGACCAAACTCCAAGCACTGGATTACGACATCCTTCCTTCAACCTCTGCTGTATTTAGTTACGCCATAGGGTCCAGAAAACTGTCAGTTAACGAGCAGTTTTTTGTTAGTGCTCAAACAGCAGCAAGTTTGTAACAAACAACTCAAATTGTATCAGACGTTTGTTTTATAACTGACCATGTTGTTTACGCCAGCTCAAATAAAGAATCGTTTGAACCGAGACGGAACTCTTTTTTAACCCTAGGTGGATGCTCCTCATGTTTACGTGCGTGCCTGGGCGCTAGGTTGCTTCTACAGTCTTATCAGTACCCGCACCTTTCGGAGGGCGCTGACCGCGTCGGTGACCAGCTGCGCGGAGATAAAGAGTGCCCCTTCAGTGGCGTAACTAAATCTGGCAGAGTTTGGAGGAAGGTGCCGGAAAGCGATGCTCGGAGTATGAGTCCAGACTTGACTGTACAGAGGTACTACTTTTATTTGCATCGACTTGCTGATAATTATGATGGCACGTACACACCCCTACCCCCCACCCCACCCCTCTATCTCTTCTCCTTCACTTTTGCCACCCCCGCCCCCTATTCTTATTTTAATGAAAGAGCTAATGCACAGAAGTTAATATCAGTTTTGTTGCGGCAGTTGCTACTTGGTGATTGAATAGGTGGTGTAACAAGCTAATTGATTTTTTCTTCTTCTTTTTTCTTTTCCTTTTCTTTTTTTCCTGTTCTGGTTGTGTGTGTGTGTGTGTGTGTGTGTGTGTGTGTGTGTGTGTGTGTGTGTGTGTGTGTGTGTGTGTGTGTGTGTGAGTGACAGTAGTGTGTGTGTGTGTGTGTGTGTGTGTGTTGTGTGTGTGGGTGGGTGTAAGCGTGTGTGTGTGTGTGTGTGTGTGTGTGTGTGTGTGTGTGTGTGTGTGTGTGTGTGTGTGTGTTTCTCTGTGTGTGTAAGCGTGTGTGTTTGTGTGTGTGTGTGTGTGTGTGTGTGTGTGTGTGTGTGTGTGTGTGTGTGTGTGTGTGTAAGCGTGTGTGTGTATGTCTCTGTGTGTGTGTGTGTGTGTAAGCGTGTGTGTGTGCGTGTGTGTGTGTAAGCGTGTGTGTGTATGTCTGTCTCTGTGTGAGTGTAAGCGTGTGTGTGTGTGTGTGTGTGTGTGTGTGTGTGTGTGTGTGTGTGTGTGTGTGTGTGTGTAAGCGTGTGTGTGTGTGTCTCTGTGTGTGTGTAAGCGTGTGTTGTTGTTGTTTTTGTGTGTGTGTGTGTGTTTGTGTGTGTGTGTGTGTGTGTGTGATTGTGTGTGTGTTTGTGTGTAAGCGTGTGTGTGTATGTCTCTGTGTGTGTAAGCGTGTGTGTTTGTGTGTGTGTGTGTGTGTGTGAGAGAGAGAGAGAGGGAGGGAGAGAGAGAGAGTGCGCGTGTGTGTGCGTGCGTGCGTGTTGCGTGTGTGTGTTTTGATCACCCCCATCTCTTTTTTATCTCCACTTTTTTCTTGCGAACCTTCTCTCCTCGCTTCGCCCTCCACCGCGCGCCACAGCTTTCATCCTTTGTTGTAAACATTCTTTGTTGGACTGTATTGATCTGTAGACCATGTCTTTTTTTTTCTGTGTATTTGTATGCGAGTTTTCTCGCTTTATTTTGACAGCATATGACCACGTGCATTCTGAAAAATGATTTTAACTTTATGCGACGTTTGCGTGTGCCTGAGTGGGGATATAAGTCTTATTTTGCATCGTATAACCCAAACTCGAGAGGTGTTGCCATATTATTTAACAGTAATTTAGGTGTTTTTTTGTTTTGTTTTTTTGTTTTTAATGAAAAAGGTGTAGAAGGATATTTTAGGAAACTACATAATTATTTGTTACTGTAACAATAATGGATGGGGATTTTTTGACAGTCTGTCTGTATGGGCCTCACCGTGATATTCCTATCCTGACATTGCAGGAACAGACTTCGCTGGAAAGGGAAATGACTTTAGCTGAAGCAAGTTTTGCGCTTAAAAATATGAAAAAGTTACAAAAGTCCTGGCTCCGACGGATTTACAGCTGAATTTTTTAAGTTCTTTTGGTTGCAGCTGGGATCCTTTGTTGTTAGATCGCTAAATGATGGTTTTAGAAAAGGTGAATTGTCAACAACGCACAAAGAGGGGGTAATAATATGCATACCAAAAGGAGATAAACCAAAAGATTTTGCTTAACTGTTCCAACGAAAATGTCAAAAGAAACCATACCAAGTATGTTGATAAATATTATACACATCAGCCCAACGTGCCCAAATTCTGTAGCCTCATGAATATGACTTCAAAATCTAAGAATGTTGAGCTTGCTAAATTTATTAGTTGTGTCTTTGAGTTATTTTGATTAAGCCAATAGCGAAACACAACGAAAAAAAGAAATATATCATTTTTGCGCCTTAGCAGTACATATTTATAACAACTTTGATTTGTGTTTGAGCACTTCTTATTGTCTTATATACAAAGTGTGGCAGTTATTTATTAGTAGTGCCCATGTACTGGTTCATAAGGAATGTCGTGTGCGAATGTAACTTCGCTTTCTATCCCCCAGGGGCAAAAAGCTCAATAAAACCTTGAAACACACACGCACGAACGCACGCACGCACGCACCCCCTCCACACACATACACACACACACACACACACACACACACACACACACACACACACACACACACACACACACACACACACACGTCAGACGTTCTCCGTTGGAGAAGGGGGAAAAAATGTTGCATAATCAGCAACAAAAAAATGCATCCGTAAGCAGAGGCATCCGTAACTCTTCAGTGAGCCAATATCCCTCGATACAGCAGATTTTTTAGATTTTTTTTATAAAAAATTTTAGAAGAAGAAAAAAGTTATTGTCCCTCTGTAGGCTTATTTTCTTCATATCCAGCTAATTCGGAGGGAAACACACACACCACACCCAACCTTTTTGAACCGTATATTGACTGGCGCCGACGATATGAAAGGATACCAGTGGGAAAATGGCGTATTGCGGCAGATGATGGCTGATTATGCAACAGCTTCGCAAGGAATTCGAAAGATTATTAAAACGTTCTCCGACTATACTAAGCGTGCGGTAAAGCGCTAGAAGCGAGGATTTCCTGCAGAATAAATCGCTATACCGTGCTTGAGTCCTGCAGTTGACTATAGGAAGACCCCTACGTGTTTTATTGGCCTTGTGCTGGCAGAAGGTGTGTGTATAAAAATGGTTCGGTTGACTCATCACTTCACTCCCGTCCCTAGTAGGCCATCTCGCCTCCGTGGACGTTAAGCAGCAAAAATCAGTCATCACTTCGACCCGAGTTTACTTTGTGCGTACCGAGAATTGGTAAGTGAAACTTCGACGCTTATGCTGCATTGTTCACATTTTTGACTGTCTGTTCCTCTTTGATCGTTGATGGATGCGGGGACAACGCCAAGTGTTGCGGAGGATTGAGCGGCCTCCTGATCTCTGATGAACCTGATCTCCATCTGAGGCATTATTCAGCATGATAGAGAGAAAAAGGAGGCTGCTAGAAGAGAGAGAGGAGTATAAAGCATTACTACAATCAAAACAAAAGCAGTTCAAACAAGGCTGAGTAAACCGGCTCGAAAGCAGCATGAAAGATTTACGTATTTTTGGGGAGAGATCAGAAAATGCAGGCGGTCAGACTATACACGGCAACATTTCTATGGAAAGCTGGCGCAGTCTTCGTTTTGTTGTTGTTGTTGTTGTTGTTGTTGTTGTTGTTGTTGTTGTTGTTGTTTAACTTCTAATTTCAGACATAGATTAAGATCACTCATTTGCTTCCCCAACAGATGATGTAAACACGGTGCATGATGAGTTGTTGGAGTCTGAAATCATCGAAGACGAAGTTAAAAAAAGCTATCCGTAGATTCAAAAGTGGAAAAGCTGCTGGCGCTGATCCAGTCTTAAATGAATTTCTGCAGTCAACAGAACATGTAATCAATCTTTCCACTTTTAGTTAAACTGTGTAATGCCATTTTTAACCGGGGCATCTTTCCAGAAGAATGGATCGTCTATCATCGTTCCACTACGCAAGAAAGGAGATTGTGATAACCCCGGTAATAGACGATCTTCATAAATCCAGGGGACTGCACTCGGTAAGAGCCTTCGGGCATGGACCTGTATATATAGGTCCATGCCTGCGAGTGTAGCTTGCCCGTCCCTAACAGGCCATCCCCCCTCCGTGGACGTAAAGCAACATGAAAGCAAGAAAGAGTGTAGCGCAGAGTAGGCACGCTTTTGTTGGGGGTACAGTGAGCGCGTGGGGAAAATGACGGATACCCGTAAACAAACTGTTCGTGGGGAACATGCAGATCGGATAGTAGGTTCCCCCAGGTGGTAGTCTAGTATAAATTATAATAGGTCCATGCCTGAAGATCTAAAACTGTCGCAGATCGGCTCTTCTCAGCTGCCGCCTCCATTCAGGGGACTTCACTCTCCCGGAGTAAGAAAACACTGTCAAATTATCTTTGCCTGTTATTTCTGGAAATCGTCTATTATCAAGCAAGGTCTTTACCTCCATCCTAAATGCTAGACTTACAGAGTGGGCTGAAGAAAACACTGTATTCACAGAAGCTCAAACTGGCTTCAGGAAAGATTATTCAACAACAGACCACATACAGACCACAAAATGTGTCATTACATCAATTCGATGGCCCGTTGCCATGAAAACAATCCAGCATGGCCGCCAAACACAATTAATTAAAAAGCTTATAATTCTAAAGTCATTGCATGCAGATTTCCCAGAGGAAAAACTAAGTGCAACTTGTTTTAGGTGCACAGGGAGTGTCTAGGAGTTGCTACTTATTAATTTTGGCCACACCCACACGGCATAGTAAAGGTGCACCTCTGTGTAGGTACACAGGAGTTGCAAGAAAGGTACCGTTTAAGCTCCGCCCCAAAGATAGGAAAAAGGTGTCCGTTGGGTACTGAATAGGTCTCGTGCCCCGAGGGGAAACAAAAACAGAGGAAACAGAAGAATAAAATTTGAGAAGACAGAGCAGTTACTCCCCTTTGGAAAACTAAGATTCACTGAGTGTGACTTGATCTTTTCCACTCATGCTTCGGAACGGACTTCAGACAACTGTGTTTTGGGGTTTGAACTAGACAAAATCACTGGCTGCTTGGCCTACTTACAGCAGTAAATAGCATGCATGCCTCTTCTGCTCAGGTTTTCCTGAGTCTGTCTAGTACGGGCTTACCGCGTAAAAATTAATCATTGGCCATTTTTGCATGTGGCTGCCCCATGTGGCAAGGTAATCAAAATCGCAGTCACAGATAATCCTCTCTCTACGCAATGCACAAAATGTGTCATACCATACATTTTGTTGAATGTCCTCAGGTGCTAAAAAGCATATTAAGGACAACACAATTTGTCAATGTACAGTTGCACAGATATACCGGGGTGACCCCCGAGTGTTCAGCTAGGGAAAGCTGCGAGAACATTGGCTCTCTCTCTCTCTCTCTCTCTCTCTCTCTCATCTCTCTCTCTCTCTCGTCTCTCTCTCTCTCTCTCTCTCTCTCTCTCTCTCTCTCTCTCTCCGACATGCGGTACATCAGAGACTGCTGTCGTTATTGGAATCCACTTGTTACCTTTATGACAAGAGGTTTTTGCAGGGGTGAGGGCCTGCCGCTTTGATAACTGACCCCTATCCACCTAATCCCGTTTTGAGTAGCCTTTAATCTAGCCGCCAGGTCTTTCTCCCGTCTCTTCTCTTGCGAAGCGGTGGCACTTTGCTGAACTAGAATGCTCAGAAGCAATACAGCATACTGAAACGAGAGATATAAAATGAGAATGTTTTGTTAACACCCTTCAGTCCCTAATAAGCCTTGTGGTTTCTGTGGACGCTAAGCACGATGTTTACTTTAACACCCCTTCCCCGTCCCTAATAAGCCTTGTGGTTTCTGTGGACGTTAAGCACCATGTTTACTTGTAACACCTCTTCAAAGCTCAGGAGCTGTGTGAAAGTCGAGGTGGCCGTCCTGGGCTCCCCGACCCTATTAAGCCCTGTGGTTTATGTGGCTGTAAAGCAATATTGAACTGAACTGTTAACATTCAAATAAGCAGTGTAGGCTATAAATGCAAGGTGAAAGGGAAAAGGATGAGGTTGTCGGTGTTAGTCAATAAAATGTTGCCTTGTGACTTTGCCCCTTACAATTAATGGAAGATGGCTTACACCGCTGTTAATGCGGAAACATTCTGATGGTGACTGTGTTGAGTTAGTATAGTTTCCCTTCCCCCCACTTCTTTGAGTTCGGTTCCCTCCAGTACCTCGGCGTTTAATAAGTCTAACATCACCATCACCACCACCAGCAACAAGAGTTGGGTAGGAAGGAGGGGGGGCCGCCAAGAAAGAGATGCAATGTGAAGAATTAAGTCATCAGATGCAAAATGGCATGTGCCACCATACAAAATATGGGCATTTATGATCGGTGTGAGAAAGATGTTAAAAATTGTCGTCCACATTCTCTGAAGCCAGAGGAGGGTCTTTTAACGATAGATAAGGATTTTCTTTCTTTGTCTGTATTCATCTGACACCAAAGGGGACAAAATCATAAAGACAATGAAAATGTGGATCGCTGTACATGAAGCAGTTCACGTCTTAGAGCGGCTATGCCTATTGTTCATGTTACTTTTCGCCGTTTATATCACACTTCACTGATCAAACTACATTTTGCTGATCACAGCATGTACCGTTATTGCTTTTTACTGTTTATATTACATGTTTGTGTTCCTTGTTACTGTTTATGATTCTGCGTGTTCATGATATGTTTACAATATTATAAAACTGATTTCCATCTTAGACATCATTGCCCACAATTTTTCACTTTTATGTGCTTTTTGCAGTCCGTGATGGAAAATTGAAATAAGTCAACGAAACAAATTGCCCCTAATATAACCATCATGGCGACTGGGTGTCAAAAGCCAATTATAACAATCCTCTTTTCACAATCTACCATACTTTACAGTTTGCGAAACATAAAGGTATGTATTGGGGAGAGAAAAAAAGAAGTTTACCGATTACTACGGCCTCGAATGCGAAGAACACTTTCGGTATGCCTCTCGGTGCACCACCGAGCCGAACTGGCGCCAGAAATGTTAAAGATTGGCCTTTTTCCTGTGTTTGTCACCCCGTGTCATATTGCGAAGTTCTGCCTGCACGTTTTGTCACACCGGCATGTTTTGTCGCCGCGTTATAAAACGTACCGAAAATTCATTCCGTGCACGGTTTGTCACTCTTTTCCAGCAGCATTGTAATACATCTTTCCTCTTCCCTCGATGTGTGTCGATGTACGTGAATGCACTCGCGCGCTGTGTTGTGTTGTGTTTTATTATCCCCGCTTCAGATAATGATTAAAATGAATTTATTCTGTGTTTTGGGTAGATTACAAGGCCATAGGTGTCAGCTGTGTCAAACATGATTACGTAGGTATTGAATAATCTTGTGCTTTGAGCATGTGTTGTGGATGCCCTGTAGATGTAACACGTTTGATGGAAGACTGCTATGGTTTGATGGGGTTGAAGGTAAACGTGGACTGACCTTGACTGTTTCTTTTCTTCTTCTTCTTCTTCTTTTTTTTTTTTTTTTTTTTTTGTGGGGGCGGGAGGGGTGGGGGTCAAACTGTTCGATTGTATAGTGCGTACTGGTGTTCATGGCATACTATGCGCCTAACAAGTTTTCGTCATTATTATTTTCCCCAGGTACTCTCAATGGTGATGTAGACAATAATTATGGTCTAACTTCTTTTGCAAATTGTCATTTGTGACCGCGACCAGCTTTGATCCTTCTACCGGCAACAAAAACTCCGTCAATATTTATATTTTTAAGTAGGAGGCTACTCCACTGTCAGCCTTGCTAATTGTATTGCACACTGGACTTCTTTTGCAAATTGTCATTGTGACCGCGACCAGCTTTTGATCCTTCTACCGGCAACAAAAAACTCCGTCAATATTTATATTTTTAAGTAGGAGGCTACTCCACTGTCAGCCTTGCTACTTGTATTGCACACTGGACTTAGAACTAAACTTACACACATTTCTTACACACATTTCTTGATTTTTTTTTATTTTATTTTTTTTTTGTTACAACGTTTCATATATATATATATATATAGGAGAGAGAGAGAGAGAGAGAGAGAGAGAGAGAGAGAGAAGAGAGAGAGAGAGAGAGAGAGAGAGAACTTCTGGGGCTGGGCTCCTAGCATCGGTGTCTGCGTCGGCAGTACCCTACAGCAGGGAAAATGAGGAGAGGATTTAAACTCCAATCACTGGTATTCGACATCATTCCTCCACTTAAGGTGTACACACACCACACACACACACACACACACACACACACACACACACACACACACACACACACGTAGACACATGTTGATACCCTGTCCCGTAAGGCTCCAGCACCAATCGCGTCCTGAAAAGCTGAGGGGACCCTGGTCATCACTTTAAAGAGTTCCACAGGCCTCTTAGTTGGCTGCCAGCCCACTTGACACTTTCCCCATGAAGTGGACTTTGCTGTGACAGATGGGCTGTTCACGCGAGGTGACGTCACGTCATCGTAATTAGACCCTTGCCCGCTCTTTGGTTGAGAGCCGGTGTGGCCTGTCGAAGCGACTTCGACTACCTACACTAACGTACCCTCCTGACAGATGCCGAGACAAAAGTGGCTGACTTTGCGCTGAGAGCAAAATTAAAACGTCAGCTCCCGTTTCACTACGTGCTAATTTTAGATGGGGGCTATCCCATCAGGGCATGCGCACTGAAAAGCTTTGTTCATTTCCTTGCGACGTACTTCCCACGTTTAATGATCGGTAAGCATGCATGGCAGGCCCAGATTCTGGATGTGATTCGTCATGTTTTACTTCTGCAACATCCAAGCGATCTCGAAGAGGTCACTAGTCTTGAAAGCGCTAACCTGTCGACAATAAAAACAGGCAGTATAGTCCCGCGCGAAATCGCTAGCCTAAGTCTCGGGTGTCCTGGCCCAAGGTTCGGCTCGGACTTTGGCTATGAATAGCATGAAACCAATGCTGTGCAACAACAAACAAACAAACAAAAACAAAAACAAAAAAAGCCAGTGCTCCCTCCCCCCCCCCCCCCCCCACATCCCCCTTAACCCATGCCAACTCACCACGTGTACGTTCCTACCTAGCTCGCGCAACTGCCGGCCAAGTTCAGTGATTCACTTGACAGTGATGCACTTGACCCATCGCTGGCCCCCAAACTCTCTTTGTGCGCCGAGAGCACACCGACAGCTTCAGAGGTTACAATTTGTTTACAAGTAGCATGCAAGAGCGGCACCCAAGACCCAGTTTTATGAACTGCCCTTATCACGCACTTACTGGCGTTTTGACAGGCGCGTGGTTACGCCACTGGCAAAGGGGGCCTCAGACCCGTTACCCTGCTTTTACTAGTTTCGGGGAGAGGGAACCAGAGAGAGAGAGAGAGAGAGACGGTTTGGCCTAGCAGTAAGGCGTAGCAGAAGGGCCGCGGCTCGATTTCGCTTCGGCTCTCAAAAACGGCTTTGGTTTGTGGACACTGTCTTGTAACTTTGTCCTCACAATGAAACATTAAAATGGCTCTCATCGCTGCCCATCTAATGCAGGAGTCATTCTGGTGGTGACAGTGTAGCGATATATATGGTGGGGGAAGAGTATATATATATATATACTCTTCCCCCACCACATAACACCCCCTCCCCTTCTCCCCGTTTTTACTATAGGCCTTAGGGTTTCTGTTGACGTTAAGCATCATGTTTACTTTACGAAGCGGGGGGGGGGGGGGGGGGGGGAGAGAGATCATAGATGTAAACAACTGATTCTGTGGTGCAATTACGTTAGTCACGACGCTAGGAATTCTGAGCGGTTAGGTCAGAGCTAAGGAGCTGTGTGAAAGTCGAGGTGGCCGTCCTGGGCTTTCTTGTCCCTAATAAGCTGTGTGTGTGTGTGTGTGTGTGTGTGTGTGTGTGTGTGTGTGTGTGTGTGTGTGTGTGTGTGTGTGTGTCTGTGTGTGTCTGTGTGTGTCTGTGTCTGTGCGTGCGTGCGTGCGTGCGTGGTTGTGTATGAGTGTGTGGGTGTACCTCCTTGAACCGGCCGCACGAGAGCCCTGCACCCTCGGTCGCTTGGGGATATGATCCATGGACAGCATTTTAAAACATTTTCTACACCTCTGTTTGACGACATCAGGATCAAAGAAACTATTCAGATAAGAGTGCGATTTATTTGTACCTTTCAAACACAATTTAAAGGCCTTGTTTGTGGGTATTCCAAAGGTACAGGAACAGGCCTTCTCAGAGAATAGAAAATGTACTATAGTGGTGCACGGATGGTAACAATAACAATATACTTTATTCATCCCAGCAGGAAATTAAAGCTGTCGTTCAGTCTTATACATTAACGCACAACGAAGAACTGAACTGCACATATCTCAATAAATTTTGTAGAATTCAGTTCTTCATTGTGAGTTGATGTATAAGATCGAACGACAGCTTTAATTTCCCGCTGGGATGAATAAAGTATATTGTTATTGTCATTTTGCGGTGGTGTATCAGTGCGTGCGCACTCGCGCGTGCGTGGGTGTGAATGGGGGGGGGTCTCGGTGCGTGTGTGTATGTGTGTGTACATGGTCGCTATCTTGAAGGTCT
>OY757551.1:17804000-17805162 GCA_963584105.1 Alviniconcha strummeri
AGAGATGTTAAGGTGTCAAAATCAGCCCATATCTCATTTTCCCCCCAAATGACAATTTGATCAGTTTTGCACCCCATTGTCTCCCCCTCCAAATCATGCTACTTACAGCTTCGTCGAATTAGTTCTGTCGGAAATTATCTTTCCACACAGGGTACAGTGAAACTGGTCACCTCATTCAGTCTGTCGCGCTTTGATACTGCAGGTCTCTCCTTTCTGGTCTGCCAGCTTCCTCTGTCCAATTAGAATTTTCATCAGAAAAGACAAATATGATTCTTTTTAATAATGGCTCGGGACCAAAGGAGTTACCTCAGTTTAAATTAAATGATCAAGACTTACTATAGAAATCTGAGGTAAAGTTCCTTGGAGCATATCTTACAACAAAACTTTTGGAAACAATATTATCTAAGGCAAGGAAAGGCTTTACTCTGTTGACAATTATCATAAACAATCCCTGGGATTAAGACATAAGAACTCTTATCCACCTGGCTTTCTTTCTTGGAAGATCGAAACTGACTTATGGACAAGAGGTCTACTCCACTCCGAAGAGCTATCTGAAGAAATTACAAAGTCTAGACAGTAAAGCAGTTAAACTTGCTCCTGGAATACTGGTACATGCAACTAACTTGGGGGCATATAGAGTAGCAGGCGTCTTTCCACTTGACGAAATACGGAAATTAACAGCAGCTAAATACATTATTAAAAATTCGACCGCTGCAAATCACACCAATAATTATTGAAGTCTGATAAACGTCTTTCTTTTTTTTCTCAAAATGATCTGATAAGAATTTTAGTCTATTAACTATAGCCTTGTACACTTTTGATCTGTTTGAGAAAACAACTGAATTAAAGCGAAGTTGCTAAACGCATGACATATTCTCCAACTCCAGCTTGGGAACTGATGAAGGCAAATTTCGATATAGAGTACACCGAAATGAAGAACGAAGAGAATCCACATATTTTATCATATAAAAACACTATAGTAAAATCACATCTTGCTGGCAGCTATTCAAGGGCTATATTTACTGCAGAATTAGTTGAACTATTAATGGCTTTATCATTTATAGTTAATTTACCAATGGCATTATTCAGCTTCTGTTTTGGGTGGACTCGGAGGCAGTGTTATAGTCATTGATTTCCACAGATAGTAAAGTGAGATCGGATA
>OY757551.1:17805362-17821001 GCA_963584105.1 Alviniconcha strummeri
AAATCTAAAAGCTGTCAGTGATGTTTAAAAGAGAGAGAAGAGAGAGAGAGAGAGAGAGAGAGAGAGAGAGAGAGAGAGAGAGAGAGAGAGAGAGAGAGAGAGAGAGAGAGAGAGAGAGAGAGAGAGAGAGAGAGAGCAAAAAACAAGCTTGAATCGGAAGAGATTTCCATACGGATGGGACACACATATCAACTAAGTAGGCTAACTGGTTTCTGAGGAATGAGTGAACAACTGCTGGTGAGGCTGACAAAATAGAACAGATCTAGTGAAATGTACTCACCAATGCAACGAAACACAAGGAAACAATAGTACATAAATGCTTTCGACAAAAATCGTCTTCTTCGGGTGTAAGACTAAGAAGAGAGACAAACAACAAAAGAAGAAGGAAGCAAAGAAGAGGACAGACAAGGAGCTGATGTTAATTTTTTTAATTTTTTTAATTGAGAATGAATGCGTACATTAAAAACAACGTAATCAAAATGACGAAAAAGCACTTGTGTATTATTGTTTCCCTGTGTTTCGTCGCGTTGGTGAATACATTTCCCTATTTTGTCAACCTCATCAGCTGATATGTGTCCCGTCTGTATGGAAATCTCTTCCGATTCAAGCTTCTTCTTTTTTTCTTTTTTTGTTGTTGTTGTTGTTGTTTTTTTGTTGTTTTGTTTGTTTGTTTGTTTGTTGTTTTTTTTTGGGGGGGTCGTCTTTGTGTGTGTGTGTGTTCGGTTTTTTTTTCTCGTTTTTTTTTTCGTTTTGTTTGTTTGTTGTTGTTGTTGTTGCTTTTTTTAAACATCACTGACAGCTTTTAGATCTTTCCCTAGAACTGTTCTATTCTAACTGGTCTCTGTTTTACCGAGTGTCTTTTCCATTTCCTCTTCATCCAGCATGATGTACCAGGTTGGGCCCTGACAGCAAGTGTGCACCGCCACCTTGCCGCTCTTGTGGCCGTTCTTGGCCATCTGTCACGTCACACACACGCAGTGTTTACACGTCATTCGCGTGATTGCGTCATAGTGGAACTTGCGGTGCGTACCGCCTGTTACGTCACACATAGCATACATAATATTATGTCATTCGCCGTACATACGTCGTGGTAGAACTTACTGTGTTTTGCCGCCTGTTACGTCACAGGTAGAATATACACGTCATTCGGGTACATGCGTCATAGTAAAACGTATTCTTGGCACACACACAAACACATAATACATACAGTTATATAACAAGCCTATATAATACATACATAGGCTACACTTTAATGTATACCACACACATACACACACACACACACACACACACACACACACACACACACACACACACACACACACACACACACACATTTAGAAACATGCACCAAACCATCGAACTCTTCCGTACCTAAACTTCAAGCATCGCTCATGTAGGCAAATTGGGAATAAGCGGAGTAGGCGAAACGGGACTCTTGCACCGGATACGAAACATGCGTAAGTCGGACGACGAGGCGCGAACAAAGCGTAGGCCGAACGGGAATAGGCCAAACGCCACCTCCCGTTTCCCCCTCACCCCTTTCATTGACACAACAACAAAAAGAGCTTGGTTTTTCTTTGGGGAAAAAATCGTATAGATGTGCAAACACGCGCTTGGTCCAGGCATTACTGTGGTTAGTAGGGTCATAAAGTATCAAGTATTAGTAGGGCATAAAATATCAGGTAGCTCTCTTTAACTGTCCCCGATGTTACAAAGTAGCCAGATATTCTGGAGTCTTTCCTTTTAATCGCTGTATTAAAGGAGCTACTCTCTCTCTCTCTCTCTCTCTCTCTCTCTCTCTCTCTCTCTCTCTCTCTCTCTCTCTCTCTCTCTCTCTCTTAGTCTGCCGGCTAATTTTACCAAAACAAAAATTACCAAACATTATCAGTTAAAAACAGACCCAGAAGACCACACAATTTCTCATGGATTTTTATATATTTTTTTTTTTAACTTTTCTTTTCTTCTTCTCTAGAGCTCAGCAATACATCATGAAAAGTTCACTCTTCAAATATAAAAACTATCGGTGAATAAATGACTGCAATCCACATATAATTATATGCATTTCTTCCGTGACCTATGAGAGCTTTTGGTGTTCTATCCGTGACGACAGAGACACTTTGGTGACGTCAAAATGCAACATGGGGGGAAAAGAACTCACAATGCAGTAATCGGCTCGTGAAATAGGCCTAAGAGTTAGTTGTGTTGTCAAAAAAGTCACCTTATAAAAAACAAACAAACTAGAGGCTCGTTTAATGACTTAAAACTTTCTCCTTTTTTTTTGATAACATTTTCCATCTCGATGTACATTACGTGTGTATGCTTGTTCAGCGCTTTGAGCCGCAGGGTGGGCGCTTTACAAATTTCCATTATTATTATTATAAAAACAAGAAAAAGAAAAGAAAAAAGGGAGAGAAAAAAAGAAGAAGAAAAAAAGAAGAAGAGAGGATCATGTTTGTTCAGCCTGCTCCAGGCACACGCGTTGTTTAGCCTGCGAGGGAGAGTTCCTTTAATACACTTATTGGAAATTCGGTCCGGTCGCCTTACTGGGTAAGGTTATTACAGCCCCTGGAGGATGCATGCATGGCTACCGGAGCTCGATACGCCAGTGCGCGCGATGTTTGGCTAAGGTTACAACAGCCACGTGGAGCGATCTTCTCCTGATAAACGTCTTTTAAGGATTCCATCTTTCCGCAACAAAACTTCTGGACAGCGCTCTTTTTGAGACCCAGCCAAGGTCCCCGTTGTCTGGAACCAGCTGCCACCAGCCGTTAGACATGCTAACTCCTTCCGGTGTTTCAGGACTTCGCGCAAAACCTTTCTGTTGTCTTGATTTTCAATTAGTCTTACAAACGATTATCGGCTTTCCCTGCAGCTGTTCTTCTGTCACTGACGTGCTTACGCGTGCCGATAGCAGTGTGTGTGTGAGAGAGAGAGAGAGAGAGAGAGAGAGAGAGAGAGAGAGAGAGAGAGAGAGAGAGAGAGAGAGAGAGAGAGGGAGGGAGGGAGGAGAGAGAGAGAGAGAGAGAGAGAGAGAGAGTGCGTGCGTGCTTGTGCGTGTGCGCGCGCGCGCGCGCGCGCGCGCGTGTGTGTGTGTGTGTGTGTGTGTGTGTGTGTGTGTGTGTGTGTGTGTGTGTGTGTGTGTGTGTGTGTGTGTGTGTGTGTGTGTGTGTGTGTGTGTGTTTGTGTGCGTGTGTAAGAGAGAGACAGAGAGACAGAGAGAGACAGAGACAGAGAGAGTGCGTGCGTGCGCGCTCGCCCGAGCATGTGTGTGTGTATGTGTGTGTGTGTGCGTGCGTGCGTGCGTGCGTGCGTGCGTGCGTGCGTGCGTATGTGTGTGCGTGTGTTGCGAGTTTGTTATTGGTGAGAGTGCTGGCATTGAACGCTTTGTAAAATTGCTTGTTATGATAACGTACGCGCTTAAGGCTTTATTGCAAGGTTAGGCGCTCAAAAAGCACAATATTATTATTATTATTGTTATTATTATTAAGGTTAGACTGCCCAGTCCTCACAGTGTATGCGATGCTTGGGTATACATACAACAACAGCAAGGTCAGGACTACCCTGTTCTCACAGAGCGTGCGATGCCTAAGACTACAACAACAGCAAGGTCAGGACTATCCCGCTCCTCAGAGTGTATGCGATGCCTGAGTGAGAAGACTACAGCAAGATCAGGATTACCGAGTCCTCACAGTGTATGCGATGCCTACGACTACAACAAGAACAAGATCAGGATTACCGAGTCCTCACAGTGTATGCGATGCTTAAGACTACAACAACAACAAGATCAGGATTACCGAGTCCTCACAGTGTATGCGATGCTTAAGACTACAACAACAACAAGATCAGGATTACCGAGTCCTCACAGTGTATGCGATGCCTGAGTGAGAAGACTACAGCAAGATCAGGATTACCGAGTCCTCACAGTGTATGCGATGCCTACGACTACAACAAGAACAAGATCAGGATTACCGAGTCCTCACAGTGTATGCGATGCTTAAGACTACAACAACAACAAGATCAGGATTACCGAGTCCTCACAGTGTATGCGATGCCTGAGTGAGAAGACTACAGCAAGATCAAGATTACCGAGTCCTCACAGAGTATGCGATGCTTAAGACTACAACAACAACAGGATCAGGATTACCGAGTCCTCACAGAGTATGCGATGCTTAAGACTACAACAACAACAGGATCAGGATTACCGAGTCCTCACAGAGTATGCGATGCTTAAGACTACAACAACAACAAGATCAGGATTACCGAGTCCTCACAGAGTATGCGATGCTTAAGACTACAACAACAACAAGATCAGGATTACCGAGTCCTCACAGTGTATGCGATGCCTAAGACTACAACAACAACAAGATCAGGATTACCGAGTCCTCACAGCGTAACTATGTGGATTTCTGAGTAAGACTACAGCAACGGTAAGATCAACTCTACCCATGCAGTCCTCTCTTCACAGTGTATGCGATGCCTGGGTGAGTAAGGCAAGGACAAGAATACCAATCGTTGTCCGTTGTACACGATGTTTTAGTATGATTTAATTTACAAGACGAAGCTAGAGCGGCCGCAAAAACAGCCCTACCGAGTCCTCCAAACGAACTGAGATGCCTAGGTGGGCAGTCTGCGTGGTACGACACGAGTGCCAAACCTTTCCAGTGTATGTGCTAATGTTGTAGTGTTTACTTAACCCCTTCACTGCCGTGATGTCACTTGAAAACGACCATTCGTAGTGCGAAATTTCAAACCGTTAAGCCTTTCTGTTTTCTTTTTTGCACTGGCATGTGAAAGGACTTTCATCGAAACGCATAGCATTGAAAATAGATGTTACAGGACCGGAAAATAAACTGTTTGCAGGGGCGTCCGTGCATCTTTCAGACCGGAAATTCTACAGTCTGAGGCAGTGAAGGGGTTAATAATATGCTGCCGAGTCTGCATCCACGCCTGCACGATACACACGACAAGGACACCTAATTTTTCCAATGCACGCGATGATATTGCAGTGTTTACTTATGCTGCCATTTAAGTCTGCATGCAAGACTGCATAGTACCACAAGGTTACCAACTCTTTCCAGTGACTTATTCTGCCAAATCTGCATGCGTGCCTGCATGGTACCTACGACAAGGACACCGAATCTTTCCAGTGTATGTAATAATGTTGCAGTGTTTACTTATGCTGCCACTTAAGTCTGCAAGCACGTCTTCATGTTACGTATAACAAGGATACCGAATCTTTCCAGTATAATTATTAGAGTGATGTTATAGTGTTTACTTATGCAGTCATTGAAGTCTACATGCATGTCTGCATAGTACGTACGACAAGGGTGCCAACTCTTTCCAGTGCATTAGAGCGACTTATTCTGCCAAATTCTGCATGCATGCCTGCATGGTACCTACGACAAGGACATCGAATCTTTCCAGTATATGTGGTAATGTTATAGTGTTTACTTATGCTGCCGTTTAAGTCTGCATGCATGCCTGCATGGTACCTACGACAAGGACATCGAATCTTTCCAGTATATGTGGTAATGTTATAGTGTTTACTTATGCTGCCGTTTAAGTCTGCATGCATGCCTGCATGGTACCTACGACAAGGACATCGAATCTTTCCAGTATATGTGGTAATGTTATAGTGTTTACTTATGCTGCCGTTTAAGTCTGCATGCATGCCTGCATGGTACCTACGACAAGGACATCGAATCTTTCCAGTATATGTGGTAATGTTATAGTGTTTACTTATGCTGCCGTTTAAGTCTGCATGCATGCCTGCATGGTACCTACGACAAGGACATCGAATCTTTCCAGTATATGTGGGAATGTTATAGTGTTTACTTATGCTGCCGTTTAAGTCTGCATGCATGCCTGCATGGTACCTACGACAAGGACATCGAATCTTTCCAGTATATGTGGTAATGTTATAGTGTTTACTTATGCTGCCGTTTAAGTCTGCATGCATGCCTGCATGGTACCTGCGACAAGGACATCGAATCTTTCCAGTATATGTGGTAATGTTATAGTGTTTACTTATGCTGCCGTTTAAGTCTGCATGCATGCCTGCATGGTACCTACGACAAGGACATCGAATCTTTCCAGTATATGTGGTAATGTTATAGTGTTTACTTATGCTGCCGTTTAAGTCTGCATGCATGCCTGCATGGTACCTGCGACAAGGACATCGAATCTTTCCAGTATATGTGGTAATGTTATAGTGTTTACTTATGCTGCCGTTTAAGTCTGCATGCATGCCTGCATGGTACCTACGACAAGGACATCGAATCTTTCCAGTATATGTGGTAATGTTATAGTGTTTACTTATGCTGCCGTTTAAGTCTGCATGCATGTCTGAATGGTACCTACGACAAGGACATCGAATCTTTCCAGTATATGTGGTAATGTTATAGTGTTTACTTATGCTGCCGTTTAAGTCTGCATGCATGCCTGCATGGTACCTACGACAAGGACATCGAATCTTTCCAGTATATGTGGGAATGTTATAGTGTTTACTTATGCTGCCGTTTAAGTCTGCATGCATGCCTGCATGGTACCTACGACAAGGACATCGAATCTTTCCAGTATATGTGGTAATGTTATAGTGTTTACTTATGCTGCCGTTTAAGTCTGCATGCATGTCTGAATGGTACCTGCGACAAGAATACCCAATCTTTCCGGCGTATGCAACAACGTTGATAGTATTTACATGTGCTGCCTTGTCTGACCTCCCACCAACACTACTACCACTACCGCCCCAGCCGACAGTACCTGCATGCAGCCGTTCTCCGGAACGGCGTCCAGGAAGGGAATCCAGGCCGTGGCGATCATGTGGTCGTAGGACTCGTTGCTCATGTAGGCGCTGTCTGTAACAGCCATAGCAAAGGCTGATTGTAGTTTACGTCGTTTGAGATATATCTGTCTAGCTCTCTCTCTCTCTCTCTCTCTCTCTCTCTCTCTCTCTCTCTCTCTCTCTCTCTCTCTCTCTCTCTCTCTCTGTATATATATATAGACAAATAAACAAGGCTCTCTATGACTCCTGTGCACCGCACCGTGCAGGAAGGACTTAATATGGTGTCATTTAGAGAATGTATAACAAAGTCCAAGCATGTTTTTTATATATAAACACATGCAATCTCCTTACCTCGGTACCAAGATATGCTGATGTTTTAGTAAGTATTGTATTTTCCTTATCGTGATGCTAAGGTATGCTGATGTTCCAAGCAGGCACTGTACTCAACTCATCGACCGGGGAAGGCTATGCTAGGGTTTCAAGTGGTTATAGTATATACTCTCTTTAACTTGACGCCAGAATATGATTTATTGGTGTTTCAAGGAGGTATAGTAATCTCCTTATCTTGACGGCTGAATATAGTTTATTGGTGTTTCAAGCAGGCATATTCCTGTACTCACCTTACCTTAATTTCAGCGCACGTTGATGTTTCAAATAGCTACATGCACTGCACTTTCCATCCTTCAATGCTGAGCATGTTGATGTTTCAGGTAGGTACACGCACGATACTCTCCTCACCTTAATTTCAGAGCATGTTGGCGTTTCAAGTAGGTACATTACTGAACTCTCATCACCTTAATTTCAGAGCATGTTGGCGTTTCAAGTAGGTACATTACTGAACTCTCCTCCCCTTAATTCCAGAGCATGTTGGCGTTTCAAGTAGGTACATTACTGAACTCTCCTCACCTTAATTCCAGAGCATGTTGGCGTTTCAAGTAGGTACATTACTGAACTCTCCTCACCTTAATTTCAGAGCATGTTGGCGTTTCAAGTAGGTACATTACTGAACTCTCCTCACCTTAATTTCAGAGCATGTTGGCGTTTCAAGTAGGTACATTAATGAACTCCCCTCACCTTAATTTCAGAGCATGTTGGCGTTTCAAGTAGGTACATTACTGAACTCTCCTCACCTTAATTCCAGAGCATGTTGGCGTTTCAAGTAGGTACATTACTGAACTCTCCTCACCTTAATTCCAGAGCATGTTGGCGTTTCAAGTAGGTACATTACTGAACTCTCCTCACCTTAATTCCAGAGCATGTTGGCGTTTCAAGTAGGTACATTAATGAACTCCCCTTACCTTAATTCCAGAGCATGTTGATGTTACATGTAGGTACATGCACGATACTCTCCTCACCTTAATTCCAGAGCATGTTGATGTTACATGTAGGTACATGCACGATACTCTCCTCACCTTAATTCCAGAGCATGTTGGCGTTTCAAGTAGGTACATTACTGAACTCTCCTCACCTTAATTCCAGAGCATGTTGGCGTTTCAAGTAGGTACATTACTGAACTCTCCTCACCTTAATTCCAGAGCATGTTGGCGTTTCAAGTAGGTACATTACTGAACTCTCCTCACCTTAATTTCAGAGCATGTTGGCGTTTCAAGTAGGTACATTAATGAACTCCCCTCACCTTAATTTCAGAGCATGTTGGCGTTTCAAGTAGGTACATTACTGAACTCTCCTCACCTTAATTCCAGAGCATGTTGGCGTTTCAAGTAGGTACATTACTGAACTCTCCTCACCTTAATTCCAGAGCATGTTGGCGTTTCAAGTAGGTACATTACTGAACTCTCCTCACCTTAATTCCAGAGCATGTTGGCGTTTCAAGTAGGTACATTAATGAACTCCCCTTACCTTAATTCCAGAGCATGTTGATGTTACATGTAGGTACATGCACGATACTCTCCTCACCTTAATTCCAGAGCATGTTGATGTTACATGTAGGTACATGCACGATACTCTCCTCACCTTAATTCCAGAGCATGTTGGCGTTTCAAGTAGGTACATTACTGAACTCTCCTCACCTTAATTCCAGAGCATGTTGGCGTTTCAAGTAGGTACATTACTGAACTCTCCTCACCTTAATTCCAGAGCATGTTGGCGTTTCAAGTAGGTACATTAATGAACTCCCCTTACCTTAATTCCAGAGCATGTTGACCGTTTCAAGTAGGTACATTACTGAACTCTCATCACCTTAATTCCAGAGCATGTTGACGTTTCAAGTAGGTACATTACTTAACTCTCCTCACCTTAATTCCAAAGCATGTTGGCGTTTCAAGTAGGTATATTACTGAACTCTCCTTACCTTAATTCCAGAGCATGTTACTGTTTCAAGTAGGTACATGCACTGTACTCTCCTTTACCTCCAGAGTATATTGGTGTTTAAGCAGGTGTAATGTAGGAATCATTTTGGTGGTGACAGTGCTGCGATAGGTATATAATCTCCATCTCTCTTCCCCCACCTCCATACCCCCCCCCCCCTTCTCCCCGTCCCTGAAAAGCCTTATGGTTTCCGTGGACGTTAAGCGCCATGTTTATACTTACTTACTTACTTACCTTGGTGCCAGAGCATGTGGACGTTTCAGATAGGTGCTCTCCTTAAGTATCTCCTTAAGTAGTCTCCTTACCTTGGTGCCAGGGTATGTTGACGTTTCAGACAGGTGCTTAAGTACTCTCCTTACCTTGGTGCCAGAGCACGTTGACGTTTCAGACAGGTGCTTAAGTACTCTCCTTACCTTGGTGCCAGAGCATGTTGACGTTTCAGACAGGTGCTTAAGTACTCTCCCTACCTTGGTGCCAGAGCACGTTGACGTTTCAGACAGGTGCTTAAGTACTCTCCTTACCTTGGTGCCAGAGCACGTTGACGTTTCAGACAGGTGCTTAAGTACTCTCCTTACCTTGGTGCCAGAGCATGTTGACGTTTGAGACAGGTGCTTAAGTACTCTCCCTACCTTGGTGCCAGAGCACGTTGACGTTTCAGACAGGTGCTTAAGTACTCTCCTTACCTTGGTGCCAGAGCATGTTGACGTTTGAGACAGGTGCATCTCCTTACCTTGGTGCCAGGGTATGTTGACGGCCTCACTGCGGGGGGTCTTGGTTCTGAGGTTCCAGGTGGGGTGACCGGCAATCTCAGGCCCCAGGATCTGTTCCAGCAAGTTCAGCATCCTCTCGTTGTTCCACAGCGCTTGGAATGACTGTCACACGTCAGACACGTCAGACACATCAGACACGTCAGACACATCAGACATGTCAGACACGCCAGACATGTCAGACACGCCAGACACGTCAACGCTTATTATAACCGGACAAAACAAAAATCTGCCCAAATATAAGTGAGCCGGTTTGGCCTAGCGGTAAGGCGTTAGGCTGGTAAGCGGAAGGACCTCGGTTCGATACCGCTTCGGCTCTCCTTTCTCATCAAAAAAGGTTGTGGTTTGTGGACACTGTCCTGTGACCTTGTCCATCACTTCCTACTGAAACATTCAAATGGCTCTCATCGCTTGCCCATCTTAATGCAAGAATCATTCTGGTGGTGACAGTGTAGCGATAGGTATATAATCTCCCTCTCCCCCCACCTCCATACCCCCTTCCCCCCCCCCCCCACTCTCCCCGTCCCTAATAAGTCTTATGGTTTCTGTGGACGTTAAGCACCATGCTTACTTACTGCGCAAATATTCAGGGTTAACCCTTTTTCTAAGGAGCATTCTTCCAAGCACTGGACAGGAAAACAATATAGCTCAGCCAAAAACAGATAAGTGATTAAGCTTCTCATCTCATTTTTTCATCTTTTTCACCGTTTAACTGTTGTTTAAGTGTAGTTTTGTAGCTTGACAAAGGCGATTACCCGAAAATTTGCATTAAAAAAAAAAAAAAAAAAAAAAAAAAAAAGTCTTAATAAATACGTTCTTTGGAAGCTTTTACGTGTTTGGAGCTTTTCCCAAGTAACGAATGGAGAAAAAGAGTCGCCAACTGAAAAAACAGTTCTACAAAATGACTGAATTTCATTCCTCTCATCGTTTGAGGGTGTATTAATTATCTCTCTGTTCGTTGCTTAAAAAAAGGTGTTTACCTTGAAAATTCGTGCAAGCTTTGTATTGTCTGATTAAAACAACCGTTCTTTTCAACTTTTTGATTCTTCTTTCTCTTTCAAAACCGCCCCCATAGAACATGTCTGGCTTTTTCACACCCGTGACGATTCCCTCCGTCCGTCCGTCCGCGTGTGTGAGTGTGTGTGTGTGTGTGTGTGTGTGTGTGTGTGTGTGTGTGTGTGTGTGTGTGTGTGTGTGTGTGTGTGTGTGTGTGTGTGTGTGTGTGTGCATGCGTGCATGCGTATGTGTGTATGTGTTTGTGTGTGTGGGGTGGGGTGGGGGTGCGTGCGTGCATACGTGTGTGTGTGTGTGTGTGTGTGTGTGTGTGTGTGTGTGTGTGTGTGTGTGTGTGTGTGTGTGTGTGTGTGTGTGTGTGTGTGTGTGTGTGTGCTGTACACACCGGCGGCATTTTCTGGTACTTGAAGAGTAGGATGTTGGCTCCCTGAAAGTCTTCCTCCAGCTTCGTCAGACGTTGAAACAAGCCGTAGTCATCGTAAAGACCTGTCGGGACACACTCGATCCTCTGTTAAATCAAAGCAGGGACCGTTCTTATGAATATTCACGAAGAAGGTCACGTCGGGTCACAAGATCGAAAACGAGGTCACGCACAGTATTGACCTGGGGTCATTCGTAAACACGTGCTAGGTCATGGCGGGTCACGAGATCGAACGTGAGGTTGGTATGTGTGAAAATGTCGAATCAGAAAGAGAGAAAAACAAACAAAACAAAACAAAACAAAACAAAACAAAACTCTCTCTCTCTCTCTCTCTCTCTCTCTCTCTCTCTCTCTCTCTCTCTCTCTCTCTCTCTCTCTCTCTCTCTGTGTGTGTGTGTGTGTGTGTGTGTGTGTGTGTGTGTGGTGTGTGTGTGTGTGTGTGGGTGTGGGTGTGTGTGTGTGCGATAAAATGAGCGTATACATAGACCTTCGTAAGTGCTCCAGGCTCCAGCTTATAATCTATTATAATGATTCAGATGTTTGTGCTATTATAATATTCACATTTATTTGATGAAGTCTCTGGTGGAGTTTATGTACCTTGTATTTACTCGCATGCCACGTGAAAGTCAATACAGACGACTCGGGTCTTTTCTATTGTTGTGTTTGTGTGACGTCTTTCGAGCGCTAATTAACTCCCTTGTGTGTTACCATTCACCTCAATTTGACACTGAGATAGAAATAACAAACAAAAAATCGACCTTTGACCTTGACAGCCTTGCGCAGCTTCAAGCGCCTATAAAATACACGTCCTTGACACGGGATTACGTCAGGATGACTATGACCTTGACCTTGAAAGAAAGCGTGACCTACTCTTGACCTTGCCGGCCTTGTAGAGTTTTTGAGCCAGCTCCTCCACCATGACCTCGATGTCACGTTTACACGGCTCCAGCTCGTCACGCGTGAAGAAGTCACGTACCACGAGGTAACCCTGCGGAGAGAGGCCCTGGCTGTATACAATACAAAACGATATAATACGATACGATACGATACGACACGACACGATACAATACAATACGATACCATCCAGTCCAATACAATACGATACCAGACAATACAATACGATACAACGCGATACAGTACCATACAATCCAGTCCAATACGATGCGATAGCATACAATACGATGCGACACGATACAATCCAGTCCAGTACAATACAATGCGACACAATACAATACGATACCATCCAGTCCAATACAATACGATACCAGACAATACAATACGATACAACGCGATACAGTACCATACAATCCAGTCCAATACGATGCGATAGCATACAATACGATACGACACGATACAATCCAGTCCAATACAATACAATGCGACACAATACAATACGATACCATCCAGTCCAATACAATACGATACCAGACAATACAATACGATACAACGCGATACAGTACCATACAATCCAGTCCAATACGATGCGATAGCATACAATACGATACGACACGATACAATACGATACCATCCAGTCCAATACAATACGATACCAGACAATACAATACGATACAACGCGATACAATACCATACAATCCAGTCAAATACAATGCGACACAGTACAATACGATACAATCCAGTCCAGTACAATACGATGGGACTCAATACAATACGATGCCATGCATACAATACAATACGATACAACGCGATACAATACCATACAATCCAGTACAGTACGATGCGATAGCATATAATACGATACGACACGATACGACACGATACAATCCAGTCCAGTACAGTACGATGCGACACAATATAATATGATGCCATGCATACAATACGATATGATACGACGCGATACAAAACAATGCAATACGATACTATACAATACATATAATACAATACGATTAATATATCTCGTGTGTGTGTGTGTGTGTGCGCGCGCGGCGCGCGCGCACGTGTGTGTGTGTGTGTGTGAATCCTTAATTGTATCAGTGTATGTATACAACATAATACGACACAGTATGCGCGCGCGCGCGCGCGCGCGCATGTGTGTGTGTGTGTGTGTGTGCGTGCGTGTGTGTGAATCCTTAATTGTATCAGTGTATGTATACAACATAATACGACACAGTACGATACAGTACAATACAATACTATACAATACTAAAAAAAAATGCAACACAGCTTTATTGAAGTTTCTTTCACCAGGAATGTTTCATGGTGCCTACTACACATTTACGCCGATCACAAACACAAAACGTTAAGTTACAACAACAACAGAAAACAGTCAAAATTGATGTAAACAAACAGTCATTGATAAACAAATACATACAAGATACAAAGACCACAACCGAACTGCACAGTGAACTGACTTCCTCAAAGAACTTCCTAATCTCCGAGTACGGGAGCTGCCCGGGTTTGTGCGTTGTGACTGGGGGCGGCACGGAGTTGAACGGAGGCCGGGTAAGCCTGTTGCACTAGGCCTGAGACAGCTTTCTCGCCCATTCTGCTTCTAGATGCGTTCAGTCTGAGACACAGCGATATGACTCAGTCAGTCACTCGGTCAATCGGCTGGCCCGGTCTGTCTGTCTGTCTGTCGGTCGGTCGGTCCGTCCGCCCGCCGCCCCCCCGTCTGTCTGTCTGTCTGTCGGTCGGTCGGTCCGTCCGCCCGTCCGTCCCTCTGTTTTGTCCGTCGGTCCGTCGGTCTGTCTGTCCGTCTGTTCGTTCGTTCGTTCATCCGTCCGTGTGTGTGTGTGTGTGTGTGTGTGTGTGTGTGTGTGTGGGTGTGTGTGTGTGTGTGTGAGTGTGCGTGCGTGCGTGCGTGCGCGCGCGCGCTCGCGTGTGCGTCTGTGATTATGTGTGCATGCGTATGTGTGCGTGAGTGAATGTGTGTGTGTGTGTGTGGATGCATGTGTGTGCGTGCGTGCGTGCGTGCGTGCGTGCGTGGGTGCGTGCGTGCGTGTGTGTGTGTGAGTGTGTGCATACATGCGTGCGTATGTGGTGTGTGTGGTGCGCGCGCGCGCGCGCGTGAGTGTGTGTGTATGTACTTGCCCACACGCGCGCAGGTAGCCTATGTTTCTCCGTATGCTCGCTTAATTGTCATAATTTGTACTTTTAAGCAAAGAATGATAATAACAATAATAAATCCAAATCCAGCACAGGTAAACAAACGGACTCACTCCTTTCAGATTATTCATTTCCAGCCTCAATAAATTTGTTAGCTGGAGCAAACAAGCCGGAGACCCAGCTGTGACCCTAACCTCAACTGACTCACCTGTCTTTGTCTCAAAAGTCTCCAAGCCTGACCCTGACCTGAGAATTCTGACGCCGGAAATCTTCTCCGCAGCGGGCCTCGTCCAGAAGTCTCTGTCTTATATAGACCTAAAGTCCGACTGCTGATAAGGCAGTGAGCCGGTTTGGCCTAGCGGTAAGGCGTTAGGCTGGTAGCGGAAGGACGGTCGGTTCGATACCGCTTCGGCTCTCCTTTCTCTTCAAAAAGTTCGTGGTTTGTGGACGCAGACTTGTGACTTTGTCCCTCACAATTAACGAAACATTAAAATGGCTCTCATCGCTGCCCATCTTAAGGCAGGAGTCATTCTGGTGGTGACAGTGTGGCGATAGGTATATACTCTCCCTCTTCCCCCACCTCCATACCCCCTTCCTCCTCCCCCCCCCCCTTCCCCCTTCTCCCCTTCCCTAATAAGCCGTAAGGTTTGTGTGAACGTTAAGCACCATGTTTATTTACTTACTGATAAGGCGACTCCTACACATCACAGCCAGAACTGTTACTTATGTAAAAGAGGCTTTGGTCAGTGGTGTGTGTGGTGGTGGTGGTGGTTTGGGGGTGGGGGGTGGGGCTCTGAGTTCAGGGTGTATGTAAATGTGTGTGTGTGTGGGGGGGGGGGGGTAAGGAGGAGGGGCACGTGTGCGTGTGAATAAATGTGTATATGCGGAGTGGGGGTTGGCGGGGGGGGGGGGGGGGGGAAGGGGAGGTGCACGTGATCTTTGAGTAATGTGTTTTGTGTGGGGGGGGGGGGGGGGGAGGGGGGGGGGAGATATGAGTGAATGTGTGTGAGTGTGTGTGAGTGTGTGCGTACAGTACGCGTGCGCGCACGTGTGTGTGGTGGGGGGGGAGGGGGATATGAGTGAATGTGTACATGTGTGTGTGTGTGTGTGTGTGTGTGTACGTGTGTGTTGTGTGTGTGTTGTGTGTGTGTGTGTTGTGCGTTGTGTGTGCGTGCGTGTGTGTGTGTGTGTGTGTGTGTGTGTGCGTGTGTGTGCGTGTGTGTGTGTGTGTGTGTGTGTGTGTGTGTGTGTGTGTGTGT
>OY757551.1:17821201-17842495 GCA_963584105.1 Alviniconcha strummeri
TGATCGCTTATATAGCGCTATTCTCCACTCTCTTGAGTAGACCCACTGCGCTCGCATGTGGTTCTATATGAGAGACTAGCTTTTTATAGCGCGTTTTGTTGTTGTTGTTTTTTCTTCTAGATATCCACCGAAGTGGTGTACTTACAGCGCTGGCACTGCTGGTGCCACATGAAACTGCAGCCGTCTCGGCGCAAGTTCTGTGTACACCATACAACCATGCACCATGTCACTTCATGCAAAGCCACATACGTAAGGTGTATGCGTGTTTAGCTGTAACCTGCCACCTGCACTTTTGGCAGAATGACCGGGATCTTTTACGTGCTACTGCTGTAACTCGGGGGTGGAACAGATACACAGAAAGAGTCAGCACAGAAAGTCGACCCTGGAGAGGGTGTATATGTGGGTGTGGGTGTGTCGGTGCGTGCGTGAGTCTGTGTGCGTGCGTTCGGGCCCCTCTCGCGTGTGTGGTGGTGGTGGTTGTACTAGTGGTGGTGGTTGTAGCAGTAGCAGTGGTGGTGGTGGTGTTGGCGTTGTGACAGTAGTAACAGTAGTAGCTGTGGTAAACACAAATATTAGCAGTCGTAGCAGTACTAGTTCTAGTAATCAGTAGTGATAGTTGTTGTTGTAGCTGCAGTGATTGTAATATTCCTAGCAGTCGGTAGTGACAGTGGTAGCTGTAGTAGGCAGGAGCGAAAGCAGTTTTTGTAATGGTAGTAGTCAGTGATGATAGTAGTAGTAGTCACGTGGTAGTAAGTAACGGAAATATAACAGATAACTATGTGACGAGGAGGGTGAACACAAAACGCAGAACGGACCAAGAAACAAATAACACAGATGTCTGCATTAAACGAGAACCGAACCACACTGTCAATAGTTGTGATAGTAGTAGTAGTAGTAGTAGTAGTAGTAGTAGTAGTAGTAGTGGTGGTGGCGGTGGTGGTGGTGGTGGTGGTGGTGGTAGTAGTCACGTGGTAGCAAGTAACAGAAATATAACTGATAACTGTGAGACGAGGAAGGTGAAGACAAAACACAGAACGGACCAAGAAACAAATAACACTGAGGGGCTCATTAAAGGAGAACCGAACCACAGTATCAGTAGTAGTAGTAGTAGTAGTAGTAGTAGTAGTAGTAGTAGTAGTAGTAGTAGTAGTAGTAGTGGTGGTGGTGGTAGTAGTCACGTGGTAGTAAGTAACAAATATGACAGATAACTACGTGACGAGGAAGATGAAGAAACACAGAGTGGATTAAGAAACAAATAACACATAGGTGTGCCGCAGGATCAGTAGTAGTAGTAGTAGGAGGAGGAGGAGGAGGAGCAGCAGCAGCAGCAGCAGTAGCAGCAGTAGTAGCAGCAGTAGTAGTGGTAGTAGTAGCAGCAGCAGTAGTAGTAGTAGTAGCAGCAGCAACAGTAGTAGTAGCAGCAGTAGCAGCAGCAGTAGCAGCAGTAGTAGTAGTAGCAGCAGCAGTAGCAACAGCAGTAGCAGCAGCAGTAGTAGTAGTAGCAGCAGCAGCAGCAGCAGCAGCAGCAGTAGTAGCAGCAGCAGTAGTAGTAGTAGCAGCAGCAGTAGTAGTAGTAGCAGTAGCAGTGATGATAGTAGTAGTAGTCACGTGGTAGTAAGTAACGGAAATATAACAGATAACTGTGTGACGAGGAGGGTGAACACAAAACACAGAAAGGACCAAGAAACAAATAACACAGAGGTGTTCATTAAAGGAAAACCGAACCACAGTATCAATAGTTGTGATAGTAGTATTAGTACTAATGGTGGTCATGGTGGTAGTAGTAGTAGTCACGTGGTAGTAAGTAACAGAAATATAACTGATAACTGTGAGACGAGGAAGGTGAAGACAAAACACAGAACGGACCAAGAAACAAATAACACTGAGGGGCTCATTAAAGGAGAACCGAACCACAGTAGTAGTAGTAGTAGTAGTAGTAGTAGTGGTGGTGGTGGTGGTGGTAGTAGTCACGTGGTAGTAAGTAACAAATATGACAGATAACTACGTGACGAGGAAGATGAAGAAACACAGAGTGGATTAAGAAACAAATAACACATAGGTGTGCCGCAGGATCAGTAGTAGTAGTAGTAGAAGGAGGAGGAGGAGGAGGAGCAGCAGCAGCAGCAGCAGTAGCAGCAGTAGTAGCAGCAGTAGTAGTAGTAGTAGTAGTAGTAGTAGCAGCAGCAGCAGCAGCAGCAGCAGCAGTAGTAGTAATAGTAGTAGCAGCAGCAGTAGTAGTAGTAGTAGCAGCAGCAACAGTAGTAGCAGCAGCAGCAGCAGTAGCAGCAGCAGCAGTAGTAGTAGTAGCAGCAGCAGTAGTAACAGCAGTAGCAGCAGTAGTAGTAGTAGTAGTAGTAGTAGTAGCAGCAGCAGCAGCAGCAGCAGCAGTAGTAGCAGCAGCAGTAGTAGCAGCAGCAGTAGTAGCAGTAGCAGTGATGATAGTAGTAGTAGTCACGTGGTAGTAAGTAACGGAAATATAACAGATAACTGTGTGACGAGGAGGGTGAACACAAAACACAGAAAGGACCAAGAAACAAATAACACAGAGGTGTTCATTAAAGGAAAACCGAACCACAGTATCAATAGTTGTGATAGTAGTATTAGTAATAATGGTGGTCATGGTGGTAGTAGTAGTAGTAGTCACGTGGTAGTAAGTAACAGAAATATAACTGATAACTGTGAGACGAGGAGGGTGAAGACAAAACACAGAACGGACCAAGAAACAAATAACACTGAGGGGCTCATTAAAGGAGAACCGAACCACAGTATCAGTAGTAGTAGTAGTAGTAGTAGTAGTAGTAGTAGTAGTAGTAGTAGTAGTAGTGGTGGTGGTGGTGGTGGTGGTAGTAGTCACGTGGTAGTAAGTAACAAATATGACAGATAACTACGTGACGAGGAAGATGAAGAAACACAGAGTGGATTAAGAAACAAATAACACATAGGTGTGCCGCAGGATCAGTAGTAGTAGTAATAGTAGTAGTAGTAGGAGGAGGAGGAGGAGGAGGAGCAGCAGCAGCAGCAGCAGTAGCAGCAGTAGTAGCAGCAGCAGCAGCAGCAGTAGTAGTAGTGGTAGTAGTAGCAGCAGCAGTAGTAGTAGTAGTAGCAGCAGCAACAGTAGTAGTAGCAGCAGCAGCAGTAGCAGCAGCAGCAGCAGTAGTAGTAGCAGCAGCAGCAGTAGCAGCAGCAGTAGCAGCAGCAGCAGCAGTAGTAGTAGTAGTAGTAGTAGTAGCAGCAGCAGCAGCAGCAGCAGCAACAGTAGTAGCAGCAGCAGTAGTAGTAGTAGCAGCAGCAGTAGCAACAGCAGTAGCAGCAGCAGCAGTAGTAGTAGTAGCAGCAGCAGCAGCAGCAGCAGCAGCAGTAGTAGCAGCAGCAGTAGTAGTAGTAGCAGCAGCAGTAGTAGTAGTAGCAGTAGCAGTGATGATAGTAGTAGTAGTCACGTGGTAGTAAGTAACGGAAATATAACAGATAACTGTGTGACGAGGAGGGTGAACACAAAACACAGAAAGGACCAAGAAACAAATAACACAGAGGTGTGCATTAAAGGAAAACTGAACCACAGTATCAATAGTTGTGATAGTAGTATTAGTATTAGTAGTAGTAGTAGTGGTGGTCGTGGTGGTAGTAGTAGTAGTCACGTGCTAGTAAGTAACAGAAATATAACAGATAACTGTGAGACGAGGAGGGTGAACACAAAATAATAATAATAATAATAATAATAATAATAATAAAGAGGATTTCTAGAGCGCCCATACGCACGCACGCACGTGCGCGCGCGCGCGCGCGCACGCACGCACGCACGCACACACACACACACACACACACAGAGTGTCGGACGAGGGGATGGGCAGGGCTGTGAAAAACAGTTTAGAAATAGTTATTAAACAGGTGCGTCTTGAGGGCGGCTTTAAAAGAGGAGGTAGAATCAGAGTGGCGGAGTGTTTGAGGCAAATTGTTCCAGACGGATGGGCCAGCATAAGAAAAAGATCTTTCACCAAATGTTTTTGTGTTTACACGGGGGGTGACAAAGGTTCGTGTGTCAGATGCAGATCGTAATTGTCTTGCTGGAGTATAAGGTTGAAGGAGATCGGACAGATACTGAGGGGCTGTTCCAGAGACGGAGTTGAAGCAGATATTGAAATTTTGTATTGAATGCGATGTGTTACTGGTAGCCAATGCAGAGTTTCAAGAATAGGATGGATGTGGTCAGATTTCTTAGCTTTACACACAAGCCTTGCTGCTGCATTCTGAACTTTTTGAAGTTTGTCTAGTAAGTACTGAGGGCAACCTGAAAGCAAAGAGTTACAGTAGTCTAAGCGAGAGAGGACAAGAGAGCATACAAGGGTTTGGGTTGCTTGAGTGGTGAGAAGGTGTCGTATGGAACTTATATGCCTGATCTGTATGTATGCGGCTTTACACGTGTTGCTTATGTGCTGAGACATGCTGAGATTCGAGTCCAGGGTTACACCGAGGTTTTTAACAGACGACACAAATGGGACATCGGCGTCTCCGATGTGAATGACAGACGGCAAGGGACTGTGGACAGACATTCTATTTGAAAGTATGATCATGGCTTCAGTTTTTTTGTCATTTAGTTGAAGTTTGTTTGCAGTCATCCAAGACTTGACATCTATAGTGCAGGTCTGGAGAGTTTCTATCACAAAACACAGAACGGACCAAGAAACAAATAACACAGAGGTGTGCATTAAAGGAAAACCGAACCACAGTATCAATAGTTGTGATAGTAGTATTAGTAGTAGTAGTGGTGGTCGTGGTGGTAGTAGTAGTAGTCACGTGGTAGTAAGTAACAGAAATATAACAGATAACTGTGAGACGAGGAGGGTGAACACAAAACACAGAACGGACCAAGAAACAAATAACACAGAGGTGTGCATTAAAGGAAAACCGAACCACAGTATCAATAGTTGTGATAGTAGTATTAGTAGTAGTAGTAGTAGTGGTGGTCGTGGTGGTAGTAGTAGTAGTCACGTGGTAGTAAGTAACAGAAATATAACAGATAACTGTGAGACGAGGAGGGTGAACTCAAAACACAGAACGGACCAAGAAACAAATAACACAGAGGTGTGCATTAAAGGAAAACCGAACCACAGTATCAATAGTTGTGATAGTAGTATTAGTAGTAGTAGTAGTAGTAGTAGTAGTAGTAGTAGTAGTAGTAGTAGTAGTAGTAGTGGTGGTCGTGGTGGTAGTAGTAGTAATCACGTGGTAGTAAGTAACAGAAATATAACAGATAACTGTGAGACGAGGAGGGTGAACACAAAACACAGAACGGACCAAGAAACAAATAACACAGAGGTGTGCATTAAAGGAAAACCGAACCACAGTATCAATAGTTGTGATAGTAGTATTAGTAGTAGTAGTAGTGGTGGTCGTGGTGGTAGTAGTAGTAGTCACGTGGTAGTAAGTAACAGAAATATAACAGATAACTGTGAGACGAGGAGGGTGAACACAAAACACAGAACGGACCAAGAAACAAATAACACAGAGGTGTGCATTAAAGGAAAACCGAACCACAGTATCAATAGTTGTGATAGTAGTATTAGTAGTAGTAGTAGTAGTAGTGGTGGTCGTGGTGGTAGTAGCAGTAGTCACGTGGTAGTAAGTAACAGAAATATAACAGATAACTGTGAGACGAGGGGGGTGAAGACGGAAAACAGAACGGACCAAGAAACAAGTAACACAGAGGTGTGCATTTAAAGGAGAATCGAACGACACTATCAATAGTAGTGATAGTAGTAGTAGTAGCAGTAGTAGTAGTAGTCACGTGGTAGTAAGTAACAAAACTATAACAGATAACTGTGAGACGAGAAGGGTGAAGGCCGAAAACAGAGTGGACCAAGAAACAAATAACACAGAGGTGTGCATTTAAAGGAGAACCGAACGACACAAGCAATAGCAGCAGCAGCAGCAGCAGCAGCAGTAGTAGTAGTAGTAGTAGTAGTAGTAGTAGTAGTAGCAGTGGTGGTGGTGGTGGTGGTGGTAGTCACGTGGTAGTAAGTAACAAATATGACAGATAACTATGTGATGAGCAGGATGAAGACGAAACACAGAATGGACCAAAAAACAAGTAACACAGAGGTGTGCCGCAGGATCAGTAGTAGTAGTAGTAGTAGTAGTAGTAGTAGTAGTAGTAGTAGTAGTAGTAGTAGTAGTAGCAGCAGCAGCAGCAGCAGCAGCAGCAATAGTAGTAGCAACAGCAGCAGCAGCAGTAGTAGCAGCAGCAGCAATAGTAGCAGCAGCAGTAGTAGCAGCAGCAGCAATAGTAGCAGCAGCAGCAGTAGCAGCAGCAGCAATAGTAGCAGCAGCAGCAGTAGTAGCAGCAGCAGCAATAGTAGCAGCAGCAGCGGTAGTAGTAGTAGTAGCAGCTGCAGCAGCAGTATTAGTAGTAGCAGTAGTAGTGGTGGTGGTGGTGGTGGTAGTCACATGGTAGTAAGTAACAGAACTATGACAGATAACTGTGAGACGAGGAAGGTGAAGACGAAACACAGAGTGGACCAAGGAACGAATAACACAGGGGTGCATTTAACGGACAACCGAACCGAAGAAGCACCAACAGCCCTATTGACAAGAATGGAACCACCCCCCTCCCCCCCCAAATATACACACAGCAGTTGTTGTTGTTTTCAATCGAGTTCTCATCCTGTTTGTTTAAAACCAACCCTTGAAAGTCGCGAAAACACCACCACGAGTGCAATCTAAAGTCATAAACAAGGCTGGAATTAATGAGTAGTGGAAGAAGAGAATCAATAAGGTCATGAGTTAGTTGTTGTTGTTTTTTTCCCTTCCTCTCGCCCCTCTCCCCCCCCCCCCCCCACCCACTTCCTCCCCACCCCCCCACCCCCACGCCCCCTCTTCCTCCTCATTAATATATTACAGCGAGCCAAATTCGAGCTCAAATTCAGAGCTAAAAAGTACATCTTCGTAATAAATCTTGATAGAAAACGATATTGATATAATGCATGCAAATAAATTCAAGGGCTTGCATGACTTTGACGTTTTTAGGCCTGTGTGCTTGTTCGATTCGGTTCCCCGTTAAAGGCAGTCGCCAAATCTGTTTTACCTGATAAATGGGAGTAAAAAGAACGTCTGTCCGCAGAGGAACTTCGGCTCAACCCCACACCTGCCGGCAAGGGAGACAAAGAGACAAAACAGCGAATGAAACAAGAGAATACTGGCGTTTGAATGATTTAAAAATGCCGGTTTTGTTGTAACTGTTTTCAGTTTATTTTTTTACTTTTTTAATAATTTATTTCTCCAAATGAAAAGCCTTTTGATAACCCATTTACGCCACAGTAACGTACCCACTGTTTTATACAATCAGCCAGGCCGTCAGCAAGATACATTTCATTTGGGGAGGGGTTTCTTTCCAGCCAAACTGTCTACACACACACACACACACACACACACACACACACACACACACACACACACACACACACACACACAAACAAACAAACAAACAAACAACACACACACGCGTGCGCGCGCACAAACAAACAACATACACACAAACAACACACACACACACACACACACACACACACACACACACACACACACACACAGAGCCAAGCTGTCTACACACAAACACACACACACACACACACACACACACACACACACACACACACACACACACACACACAGCCGAACGGTTTAGTGTGGACCCACCTAGACTGCAGTCACTGCCCCAGAATCCCTCCACACAGCCGCTGGAGCACACTCCGGACTGCGGTGTGCACGTGCTGTTTAGACACCGCTCAGGACAGGGCAATGCGCAGTTCTCGCCGTGGAAACCCTCAGGACACTCTGAAAACGAAAACTGGGCACACTGAAAATGAAAGCTGGGCACACTGAAAATGAAAACTGGGCACACTAAAAATGAAAACAGGGCACATTGAAAATGAAAACTGGGCACACTGAAAATGAAAGCTGGGCACACTGAAAATGAAAACTGGGTACACTGAAAATGAAAACTGGGCACACTGAAAATGAAAGCTGGGCACACTAAAAATGAAAATTGGGCACATTGAAAATGAAAAATGGGCACACTGAAAATGAATACTGGGCACACTAAAAAAGTGAATATGAAAATTGGGCACACTGAAAATGAAAACTGAGCACACTGAAAATGAAAACTGAGCACACGGAAAATGAAAACTGGGCACACTGAAAATGTAAACTGAGTACAATAAAAAAGAAAAGTGAAAATGAAAACTGGGCACAGTGAAAACTGGGCACACTAAAAAAGAAAAGTGAAAATGAAAACTGGGCTCACGGAAAATGAAAACTGGGCACATTGAAACTAAAAACTGAGCACACTAAAAATGAAAAATAAAAAAATAAAAATGGGCACACTGAAAATGAAAACTAAAAATGAAAACTGAGCACACTGAAAATGAAAACTAAAAATGAAAACTGGGCACACTGAAATAAAAATGGGCACACTGAAAATGAAAACTAAAAATGAAAACTGAGCACACTGAAAATGAAAACTAAAAATGAAAACTGGGCACACTGAAAATGAAAACGACGTTGTCCCACTTGGCAAGTCACTCACTACACTTCAGTCTTGAACGTTAGGCGACAAAAAAAAAAGACAAAAAAAAGAAGATATTTGCGCGCGTTAGGCGTACAGTCCAGTCTCGGAAAATATAATGGGCCAGTATAATAATTATGGTTTGAAGGCCAGGATAACACAGTCTGAAGGCCAGTATAATAGGGTGGGACAGTGTAACATGGTGTAATAGGCCAGTGTAACAGCCCGATGGACCACTGTAACACGGTGTGATAAGCCAGTATAACAGTCTGAAGGAGCTGTGTAACACGGTATGATAGGCCAGTGTAACAGTCTGAAGGACCAGTGCAACACGGTGATGGGCCAGAGTTACAGTCTGATGGACCAGTGTAACACGGTGTGACGGGCCAGTGTAATACGGTGTGATGGGCTAGTGTAACGCGGTGTGATAGACCAGAACAACACGGTGTGATGGGCCAGTGTAACACGGTGTGATAGACCAGAACAACACTGTGTGATGGGCCAGTGTAACACGGTGTGATGGGCCAGTGTAAAGCGGTGTGATGGACCAGAACAACACAGTGTGATGGGCCAGTGTGACACGGTAGGGTGCACATGTGTAACTGTCTGATGGACGAGTGTAACAAGGTGGATTGGACCAGTACAACACAACGTGATGGACCAGTGTAACTGGATGCTCAGTTCTGTCGGTCAAATGTTTTTGTTGTTTGTTTGTTGGTAGCAGTTTATATTTGTTTAAATAGGCCTAGTAGATTTCCGAGAAGAAGAAGATGAAGAAGGAAAACGACAAGAGAACACACACACACACACACACACACACACACACACACACACACACACACACACACACACACACACACACAAACTCCAAGCACTGGTTTACGACATCCTTCCTTCAACCACTGCCGTATTTAGTTACGCCATAGGGTCCAGAAAACTGTCAGCTAACGAGCAGTTTTTTGTTGGTGCTCAAACAGTAGTAAATTTGTTACAAACAACTGAAATAAAACAAGGCGTGTCATTTATAGCCGCCAAAAAGTTTACACCAGCACAAATAAAACCACAATCGTTTGAATCGAGACGGAACTCTTTCTTTTACCCGGGGTGGATGCGTCTCATGTTTACGTGGGTGCTTTGGCGCTAGGTTGCTTCTACAGTCATATTAGTACCCGAACCTTTCGGAGGGCGCTGACCGCATCGCTGGACAGCTGCGCGGAGATAAAGAGTGCCCCTTCAGCGGCGTAACTAAATCTGGCAGAGTTTGGAGGAAGGTGCCGGAAAGCGGTGCGCGGAGTGTGACACACACCACCACCACCACCACCACCACCGCCGCCGCCGCCAACAACAACAACAACAACGAAAATAACGCTAGGACGTGTCAACGCCTAAACAAGAATTAAAGAAACAACAACAACAACAAAGACTCCAGTGCCGTTGCCACTGACCTGAGGACTCCAGTGCCGTTGCCACTGACCTGAGGTGCAGTCGGAGCCTGTGAAACCGGCCTTGCAGCCCTGTGTGCACTGACCCGTGGCCTGACTGCAAGTGCTGTTGATGCAGTTGGCTGGGCACACCTGTGTGCAGTCGTTGCCGTGGAAACCACGTGGGCAGCCTATTCGCGTCACTGCACACACAGCGCCACATTTATTACACGACAACCACGAACGTGAAGCGAAAACCTGGAGGGGTTTATAGCAACACAGTTAAACACATGCCCTGTTATTTACCGTCTGTCCCGTTACCTAATGTCCTGTTATTTATCGTCTGTCCCGTTACCTAATGTCCTGTATTTGTTGTCTGTCCCTCCCGTTACCTAATGTCCTGTATTTGTCGTCTGTCCCGTTACCTAATGTCCTGCTATTTATCGTCTGCCCCGTTACCTAATGTCCTGTATTTGTTGTCTGTCCCGGTACCTAATGTCCTGCTATTTATCGTCTGCCCCGTTACCTAATGTCTTGTATTTGTTGTCTGTCCCGTTACCTAATGTCCTGCTATTTATCGTCTGTCTCGTTACCTAATGTCCTGTATTTGTCGTCTGTCCCGTTACCTAAAGTCTCGTCATTTGTCGTCTGTCCCGTTACCTAATGTCTTGTCATTTATCGTCTGTCCCGTTGCCCCATGTCCTGTCATTTGTCGCCTGTCCCGTTACCTAATGTCCTGTCATTTGTCGTCTGTCCCGTTACCTAAAGTCTTGTAATTTGTCGTCTGTCCCATTATCTAATGTCCTGTCGTTTATCGTCTGTCCCGTTACCTGGGGTCTATTTCACAATGTCTGTCCCGTTACCTACCTAATGTCTGTCCTGTTACCTTTGGAGTGTGTCCGGTTACCTAATGTCTGTCCCGTTACCTTTGGAGTGTGTCCCGTTACCTAATGTCTGTCCCGTTACCTAAAGTGTCTGTCCTGTTACACGATGCCTATCCCGTTACTATAACGTCTGCCTCTTTACCTAATGTCTGTCCCGTTACCTTCGGAGTGTGTCCTGTTACCTAGTGTCTGTCCCATTACCTAAGTGTCTGTCCCATTACCCACTGTCTGTCCCGTTTCCTACAGTGTCTGTCCCATTACCCAATGTCTGTCCAGTTTTCTACAGTGTCTGTCCCATTACCCAAGTTCTGTCCCGTTACTTACAGTGTCTGTCCCATTACCCGATCTCTGTCCCGTTACCTGCAGTGTCTGTCCCATTACCCAATGTCTGTCCCGTTACCTGCAGTGTCTGTTCCATTACCCAGTGTCTGTCCCGTTACCTGCAGTGTCTGTCCCATTACCCAGTGTCTGTCCCGTTACTTACAGTGTCTGTCCCATTACCCAGTGTCTGTCCCGTTACTTACAGTGTCTGTCCCATTACCAAAGCTCTGTCCCGTTACTTACAGTGTCTGTCCCATTACCCGAGTTCTGTCCCGTTACTTACAGTGTCTGCCCCATTACCCAGTGTCTGTCCCGTTACCTGCAGTGTCTGTATTACCCAGTGTCTGTCCCCGTTACCTGCAGCTGTCTGTCCCATTACCCAAATGTCTGTCCCGTTATCTACAGCGTCTGCCGTATGTCTGTCCCGGTCACCTAGTGTTTGTTGCATTGCCTATAGAGTCAACATACAAAAGAGTTAATCAACACTCGACAGAGGTCACGCACTCGACAGAGGTCACGCAAGCACAACAGCAAAGACCTGAGTCGCCTACGGTAAACTCTCACCTGGCATGCGGAAAAACAATGTGCCTAAACACACCAGATGATGTACAGGGTACATCTTGCCGTCCCAATAAGCTCATGGGTTCTGTGGACGTTAAGCAGTCAGTAAGTAAGTAATTAATAACATGGTGGCCTAACGTCCACAGAAACCGTAAAGCTTATTAGGGACGAGGAGAAGGGGGGCAAGGGGAGTACGGAGGTGGGGGGGGGGGGGGGGGGGGGGGGGAGGGGAAGGGGGGGGGGGGAGATGATTTACCTATCGCTACCACTGACACCACAGAAATGACTTCTGCGTCAAGATGGGCATCGATGAGACCATTTTAATGTTTCAGTAGGGAAGATGGACAAAGTCACAGGACAGTGTCCCAAACCACAAGCCTTTTTGAAGAGAAGGAGAGCCGAAGCGGTATCGAACCGATGTCCTTCGCTTACCAGCCTCACGCCTTACCGCTAGGCCAAACCGGCTCACATGACATTAAGCACCGTGTTTACTTATTTATATCGTCTGCCAATAATCTCTCCCCAAACTATAGCCCCGTTAGCCCTATACTCTATTTCCCGTTGTCACCCATAGTCTATTTCCCGTTGTTACCAATAGGTCTATTCTCCGTTATCATTGTCTATTTCCAGTTATCCATAGGTCTGTTTCCCGTTGTTATCATAGTCTATTTCCCGTTGTTACCAACAGTCTATTTCCCGATATCCACAGACTATTTCTTGTTATCCGTAGTCTATTCCGTTGTTACCAATAGTCTATTTCCCTTTGTTACCAATAGTCTATTTCCCCGTTATCGATAATCTGTTTCTCGATATCCAAGTCCCATAGCTGTTACCAATAGTCTATTTTCCCGCTGTTATACATAGTCTAATTCCGTTATCATAGTCCATTTCCCGTTACTGACAGTCTAGTTCCCGTTGCCCCCATAGTCTATTTCCCGTATCCATAGTTTATTTCCCGTTACCCCTAGAGTATTTCCCTGCATCCATAGTCTAGTTCACGTTAATAAAAGTGTATTTCCCGTTCCCATAGACTATTCCTGTTACCTTGTGAATGGCTGTCCACTCCTGACCCCCAGTCCACCACACAGTTGCCTGTGACGTCATCCACAACGCCAGACAGACACGACTGGGGACAACGCGCTGGTTCATGTGACGTCAGTTTAATTTACGTGTGTGTCATGATCAACGTCAATCATAGTCAGGTATTATGGATGCCCAAACGCAGTGTGTCAGCCAAGCAGACTTTGGTGAAAGCGGTGACGTCAGATCATTTCGTGTGTGTGTGTTCATCTGGAGCGTGCGTGTGTGTGCGTGCGTGCGTGCGTGCGTGCGTGCGTGCGTGCGTGTGTGTGTGTGTGTGTGCGCGCGCGCGCTGGTGCATGTGTGTGTGTGTGTGTGTGTGTGCGCGCGCGCGCTGGTGCATGTGTGTGTGTGTGTGTGTGTTTGTGTGTGTGGTGTGTGTTTGTGTGTGTGTGTGCGCGCTCGTGCGTATATACATATGTGTGTGTGTGCGTGCGTGCGTGCCGTGCGTGCGTGCGCGCGCGTTCGTGCATGTGTGCATATACATGCGTGGGTTTGTGTGCGCGCGCGCGTGCATGCGTACGGTGCCAGTGCGTGCGTATGTGCATGTGCGTTTGCGCGCGCGTTTAGGTAAGCCGTGTGTGTGAGTGACGATTAACGTGATCCTACCTTCAGCCAACAGACCTACAGATTCCGTCACACTTGAAACGAGAGTGTACGTGCCAACCAAGAAATTGCTGTGCTTGAAGCGGTGATGACGATGCAAGTGGGCGGGGAACACGTTGATGTGAAAACATGCACAGCTAAAACTGGCCTCGTAAAATGACAAACACCAACGTGATGAGACATCTCTCTCTCTCTCTCTCTCTCTCTCTCTCTCTCTCTCTCTCTCTCTCTCTATATATATATATATTAGCCCCTGGTATAACCCTTTGTGGTTGACTGGGCTCAAAGCACCAACTAACCTAAGAAAGAGAGAGAGAGAGAGAGAGAGAGAGAGAGAGAGAGAGAGAGAGAGGGGAGAGAGAATACAAAGAGTACGTTACTCTCTGGTGCAGCCAAAGTTCCAGGCGAGATCAAAAGATCAAGTTAGCCCAGAAGAGATCATGAGGAGGGAGGTGGAGCTGGGCTTCAGTTAGCCCAGAAGAGATCATGAGGTGGGAGGTGGAGCTGGACCTTCAAGTTAGCGCTGACAGTCGACCAGTTTGCTGCCAGACTAAGCTACAAGAACTATTTTAGCTCCGAAGCGTTATGTAGTCCCTGTAAATCATATGCACACACACACACACACACACACACACACACACACACACACACAACACACAACACACACACCCACAACACACACGCACGCACACACACACACGCACACACACACACACACACACACACGCACACACACACACACGCACACACACACATACGCGCGCGCGCACGCGCACACACACACACACACACACACGACACACACACACACACACACATACACACACAAACCGGAGACTGCCCAATCTAACATACTGTGGCTGAATTTAAACAAGCTCGAAGAGAGAATTATTTTACAATAACAGCGTGCAAACTACACGGGAAACCTATATTTAGAAGTCCACTCAGAACAGCTTATCAGCACACAATTGACAACCATAATAACAGGCTATATTTATTTGTCTGAATCGTAGTATACATTCTCTTCTTCCTTTTTTATTCACAGTCTTTTCACATAAGTGATATAAGATCGATCTTACAATTATCATACTAACAACATGTATCAGCAAGTTGTACCAACAGAGACTTATGTTAAAAACACACAATTGCAGTGAACAATCATATATACATTTATGTCCGTACTCGCGGGATACAAGAGCATTCTATGAGGCTTTACAAGGATACAAGGATATTTATTCGCCAATGACATTTAAAGGTCTTAACTGCTGTTTGGCGGAGACATGCATCGGAATTAATAATAATATATATTAATGAAACACGATTTTCTTATATTTGCCATATCTGTGCTGTAAAAAAAAAGCACAATGATCGAGAGCGGGAAGGAGGGGGTGGGTGGGGGAGGGAGGTCATCAAAAAAGAAGCTGCAATGGAAATAGAAGAGAGAGAGAGAGCGAGCTCGAAAACTTTAATACTCAAGGATAGTAGCGTTAGGTCCATTTGGACCTATCTAACAGCCAGTCCTTGTTATGCTACAAACACAAATAAACAGAGAGAAAGGGAGAGAGACACAGACAGACAGAGACAGAGACAGAAGACAGACAGACAAAGAGAGCTCGAAATCTGTAATGCCCAAGGATAGTAGCGTTAGGTCCATTTGGACTAACAGCCAGTCCCTGTTACACTACAAACACAAATAAACAGAGAGAGAGAGACAGACAGACAGACAGACAGACAGAGACAGACAGACAGAGACAGAGACAGAAGACAGACAGACAAAGAGAGCTCGAAATCTGTAATGCCCAAGGATAGTAGCGTTAGGTCCATTTGGACCTAACAGCCAGTCCCTGTTACACTACAAACACAAATAAACAGAGAGAGAGAGACAGACAGACAGACAGACAGACAGACAGACAGAGACAGACAGACAGGCAGAGACAGAGACAGACAGACAGAGAGCTCGAAAACTTTAATACTCAAGGATAGTAGCGTTAGGTCCATTTGGACCTAACAGCCAGTCCCTGTTATACTACAAACACAAATAAACAAAGACAGAGAAAGAGACAGACAGACAGAGAGACAGAGAAGAGACAGACAGCGACAGAGACAGAGAGAGGGAGAGACAGAGATAGAAACTGGAACCATTCAAGCAGAGTTTTTTTAAACTGTGAATGGGCAAAAACCGAGGCAATGGCCGCGTCTGACCTCAGTTGAAAAGTTACGTCGATCTTTTTTCTCTTTTTTTAACGGACTTCTGGGAGCAACCCCTAGAGATCAGAAGACGGTACTTGACAAACCAGCTCAGTGGGCCGTACTTGAGAACCAGCCTTGCGCAAGTGCAAGACCATCGCGGCACGAAACAACTTACGAAACTGGCTCGACTTTTTCGGAGCCCCGTGGCGTCATTATTTCCGGAATAACGACAGGGTCAGTGGGTCAACGCACGTGTTCTGAAGATGTCATCAGTCATTGGTTGACTCGCTCTCTCTCCTCTCTCCAACCCCCCCCCCCCCCCCCCCCCCCCCCACCCCTCGTTCTCTCTGTCCTGATGCGTAGAATCTCTGTGGCACCAGCATCCCCATCTCAAGCGTTTCAACGGATTTATTCTCTCTCTCTCTCTCTCTCTCTCTCTCTCTCTCTCTCTCTCTCTCTCTCTGTTTCTGTCTATCTCTGTCTCTGTCTCTGTCTCTCTCTCTCTCTCTTTCCGTCTCCATCTCTCTCTCTCTGTTTCTATCTGTCTGTCTGTCTCTCTCTCTCTCTCTGTTTCTGTCTGTCTGTCTGTCTCTGTGTGTGTGTCTCTCTCTCTCCTGATGCGTAGAATCTCTGCGGCACCACCATCCCCATCCCCTGCTCACGCGTTTCAAAGGATTTATTCACCTTAGCCCCTTGCGATGCAGTGCCAGGATTTCTGTACACCAAAGTGATCAAACGCGATCCATCGATTGACTGGAGGACAGAGGCGTGGAAACAGATCTCCTTGAAAGCCCCATTGTCAGTCAGACGAACACTGGAACTGTTTCAAAGGCAAAACGTTGGGGAACTCTGACAGACGGGGTGGAGCGCATATGGGCTTTTCTGCGCGCACAGATACCATCTTGAACTGAACTGAACTGAACTGATCAATGTACTTCTGCACAACTGTATCCTGCCTGATGGCAATATCGGGATTGGTTAGCTGGTTAAACGTGTTTAACGGCGGCAGAGGTGTTTCCAAAGTGGTACGGGCGGAGACCAAGATCCCAGGAGGTGGGGAAGAAGAATACTATACCTAACACAACACTGTCACCACCAGGACTTGATTCTGCATTTAGACAGGCAGCAATGCAAGTCGTTTTAATGTCATTCATTCCAGAGATTTTTTCCAACTCTGCTCCCAAGGTCTGGAATGCTTTACCACAAATAATCTAGGAAACAGATTCTTTGGAATATATATATACCTACACATGCATAAGTAAATTAAGGAGGTAAAGCTGGGGTGTAAATGCAAAGGAATACACAAGAAGAGGAAGAAGAAAAGACAAACCAGAGACAACATTAGACAAAAAATATACGGCCAGGACAGTGATATCAGAGTGATGCAAACCCATATAATTAGTAATATAATATACATGTACATAAATAAATTAAGGAGGTAAAGCAGGGTGTAAATGCAAAGCAATACAGAAAAAGAAGACGAGGAAGAAAAGACAAACTGGAGATAACATATTTGAATTAAGATTAGCATTAGACAAGAATCTCTGTTTGCTTCTAAACGGTAAACCTACTAATAGTAGCTTTCATACATAGTTATGCATCATGCTAACATGCTAATTGTAAATTGGGTTACATCAAGGTTTACATCAGTGCAGTCCATGCTCTATTTGTGTCATCATTGCATGCCAATATCTATTTTTAATACATTGAAATATTCATGTTCTGAGCAAATACAAAAAACAGCAACGTTCTTTTCAATTTGGTTCAAAATGGAAAGAGAACACACACACACACACACACACACACACACACACACACACACACACACACACACACACACAAGTCGAGGGGGTGGGGTCGCAAGAAAAACAACAAAAAGGAAAACAAATCTGCATCCTAAATGGATTTTAGCGTCCTTGAGTTGTGTCAACCGTAAAGGTTCATCTTTTTTTTAAAGAAGAAGAAAAAAATGAAATGAAAATGCAAACAAAAACAATAATAATAATGTAATAATAATAATAATAATAATGTACATTTATCATGCGCTCATCAACGCCCTGAGCGCTCACATGATACATATTAACCTAAATATGATATTCTATACACATGTAAAGCATAGTCCTACCAAAACAATTTACATAAAGTATTATTTAAAAAAATAAAATATAAAAATAAAATAACATAATACAAACGCACTACAAACACGCACACACACACACACACACACACACACACACACACACTGACTGTAGCAGAAACTGGGTAGTAGTAGTAGTAGTAATAGTAGTAGTAGTAGCAGTAGTAGTAGTAGCAGCAGTAGCAACAGCAGTAAGAGAAGGACGAGTAGCAGAACTAGAAATAATAGCAGTTACCACACAGGTTCATCTCAAAACAACAACAACAAAATAATATATATAAAAAATCACAGAAGCAAGACGTCGAGGGAAATACAGACTGAACATTTAGCTTCTGATTCTTCCATATTTCATCTGATACAAGTAGCAATAGTAGTAGTGGTGGCGGTGGTAGTAGTAGGAGTAGTAGTAGTAGCAGTAGTAGTCGCAGTAGTAGTAAGACAAGGATGAGTAGAAGTAGTAATAGCAGCAGTTACCGCACAGGTTCATCTCAAAACGAAAACTAGCAAACAAACAACAACACTGAAAAAAAAAAAAAGAAGGAAAAAAGGGAGAAAAAAAGAAGAAGAAAAAAGAAAGAGAGAGAGAAAGAACGAAAAAAAATGAAACACATATAATAATAATAATAATAATAGTAATAAAAGGGGGGGGGGGGAGGAAAATACCAAAACAAAACAAAAAAGCACAGAATGAGAAGCCAGAAGTCAAGGGAAATACAGCTTGAGCATTAGCTTTTTTTCTCACTATTTCATTTGATATTCATAGTAGTAGTAGTAGTAGTAGTAGTAGTATCAGTAGTAGCAGCAGCAGCAGCAGCAGCAGAAGCAGCAGAAGCAGCAGTAGTGAACAGCAACAGCAGTAAGAAAAGGACGAGTAGCAGAAGTAGTAATAGTAATAGTAGCAGTTACCTGCGTTCACGCGGTGCACCCCCAGCATAGCTAAGACAACAACTGAGACTGAGATCATCCTGATACTGACTGTCAAGGACACTGTGGGCAGCATCACCATTTTTACTCCCTGCTGAACGGTCGGGCCAGTTGTCTGCTGATGTCACATGTATGCGCTGCACACTACTACAGCCCAACAGCGTGACGTACTGCTGACGTCACAGCGGTGCTGATGACGCAGGCTCTTGTAAGACGACTCTCAAAAAAATAATATAGTCCGGACTTTGACACAGAAAAACGTCAGTGGTTGCTGCGTACTTCGCGGAGTGAAAATTGTTGTAAAATGATCCGTTGACCCAGAAACTGCAGTCAAGTTCTGGTAAACGTTAGATGACAAACTGCGCAGTGTGTTCAAATCAGTCCCAGTCCCATGGCAGGTTTCCCTTTCATTGTAGGTACCGCTGAACCAAAACAGGCGCAAAACACTGTATTAGTTCTGTTATTGCTGTGTTTGTTTGTTTTTGGTGGCAGCTAATCTATCTGCAGTTGATGCATACTGCAAACACAACGTAGCTAGGAAGTAATCAGTACCGCTTCGGAAGGATCTCAAACGCCATTTTCCATATTGACTGCAACACCTTTTTTAGCACACACACACACAAAAAAATTCGTCAAAACTATGATGACGATAAATTGCTCCACACGCCGAATGGCCGCTGATTGCTGGGCTGAAACGGAAGATTGTCAGTCGTGGGTTACTTTTTAGTGTAGGACATAACAAGTTCTTTTGTTGCTGATGATCACGGGCCTAGTTCAGCTCCTTTTTCTCTCGGCGCGAGCTGACAAACGAAAAGAACTCGTGGTGTGCTGATGGCGAAGAGCAGTGTTCAGCTGTTTTAAAGTTACTTGAAGTGGCCACGGGCATAGCGATCCCGTCGGGGTTGCCGACAACGCTCAGCTGAGTTTGTACAAGTTTTGCAAGTCTGTGATAATGATAAGCCGTTGGTGTTTGGTTGGCTGTTCGTATTGCTCAAAGTCGGCCCCACTTCCCACTCCCGCTTTCTGTCTCGCAAACACGCAAACGCTCGGGCGCAAGCACACACACACACACACACACACACACACACACACACACACACACACACACACACACACACACACGCGTATGCACGCACGCTGGACCCCTACTCACTTCCCCCCCCCCCCTTTCTCGCATAGCCTAGGCGTACAATACTGTGGAGGTCAGGGAGGTGAAAGACCATTACGAGAATGTCCAGTAAGTAGTGGTGTGTGTGTGTGTGTGTGTATTCCGTATATATTTGTTTGGTAATATTTCAATTTTTAATATTGCAGATATCCCCGCCCAGTCCCTGACGACACCCGAGTGCGGGCGAAAATTCGGACATTCCTTATCGACGATTTTTCATGTCATCATTATAAAAACTTTTTTTTTTTTTTTTTTTTTTTTAAGAAACTCTACAAGAGACTTGATCTCTCTCTCTCTCTCTCTCTCTCTCTCTCTCTCTCTCTCTCTCTCTCTCTCTCTTATATATGTGTGTGTGTGCTGTGTGTGTGTGTGTGTGTGTGTGTGTGTGTGTGTGTGTGTGTGTGTGTGTAAAAGAAACAGGTGTGGGTGGGGAAGAGAGAGTATTGAGTATAACAAAAGTCCAAGCATGTCTTGGTTTGAAAACTTTTACTCCAAATTGTTGCCCATCGTGGGCTTTTTCAAGGCTTTGACTGATTCCTGCGAAACGCAGTTTGATTATAAAATACGTCATATTTTTGTGCGTCACGCTTTTCTTGCACACGACACACGTCAGTCAGTCTAGACCACTAGCGAAGACACTTCAGTACACACACACACACACACACACACACACACACACACACACACACACACACACACACACACACACACACAGAGAGATATTTAACCCCCCCTCTCCCCCCCCCCCCCCTCTTTTTGCTGTTGACTCGAGGCAGACCTAGAATGTCCATTTTTCAACAACGATGCTGCAACCCAAATTCATTTCATATTATCATGTCATATGACCTAAGAGATAGATATATACCACGCAAACATATCAGATGTCCATCATTTTTTAAACTGTCACTGTTGTTTGCTTCTGAAAAACAAGTATCTCCCACTCCAACTCGTTACTTTTCTACAAAAGGCTTCAATGTACGCAATACTATTTGGTCTGGACAGATGTTGTACCTGTAACTTTACGTTGATCTAAACTTGCTTGACTATGTTCGTCACCGCAATTGACATGGGCTCTTGGCCGGTCGAAATGTGTGGGGAAACTACGTTTTGCTTGTTACCTCTCTTTCCTTTTGTTTTGTGTCAGTGTGCATCAATACATCTACAGTGGTGTATCTCCAACAGTTGCCCACCGAAGTGCTTACAGCGCTGTTTTGTTGTTACATGGCTCAGTAGTGCGGCCATGTGAAACTGCTGTCGTCTCGGCGCAAGTTCTGTGTACACCATACAACTATGCACCAGTTTACAGTGTCAGTTTATTCCGCGAAGCCACATACGCAGGATGCACGTGTGTTTTACCTGTAATTTGCCACCTGCACTTTTGGCAGAATGATCGGGATCTTTCACGTGCTACTGCGGTAGCACGGGGGTCGACTGAACACGGATAC
>OY757551.1:17842695-17860195 GCA_963584105.1 Alviniconcha strummeri
CAAACTCCTTAGTTGCGGTCAGTAACAACCGACAGACGGTTAAGTGCAACAAATAAATTATCAACGCAACAACAGATCTGAGGGATAATTTTACGGATTCCGTAAAATCCATTCAAGCATGCTCCAGCATCCTGCTCACCGGGATCGAGTAACCTAGTTGTTCTAGCTTAAACCCACGCTGCTACCCCCTCCGCCCGAATTTGTGTATTGTTTCTTCAGTCAGCTCCTGTACCCGATCTTACTTCCGGAAGTTCACCCAGGGACGGGTAAGATTATGCGCGTGCAATGGTTTTCCTGCGCCGCCTGTACAATTACATACATGCACACAAAGTGTCCCCAATCACCCAGGAAGCTGTGAGGTACCGTGAATACAGAGTTTAGCCCCCCCCCCCCCCCGAATCCGGAGCTACGGAAGATACTGGAATGGCCTTCTCATCAAAAGTTTGTCCAGCAGCTAAAACTACAACAGATATGGTAGAACTTCGGGTACATGAAATTCAGTTAAAAGATACAATACGAAAAAGAACGAGGCCAGAGTGCTCGTGCAGAATCAACGTACAAGGGAGTTAATTACTGAGGATGTACCACTGGTGGAGTTTATGTACCTTGTATTTACACGAATCAGTGCAAGGTGAGTTACCGTGGGTGACTTATCTTTATTGTGTGATCGTCTTTCAAGCGCTAATTAACCCCCTTGTTGTGTGATGTCTTTCAGGCACTAACTCCTTTGTATATTGATTCATTTAAAAGCTGATTGATCACTTTTTGGTCTATAACTCTGTCATGGTTTATTTACTGGTTTAGAGCAGTTGTTTCAGTGGCAAGTCAGTGGTGACCTGTCACAAAAGAGGTCACTCACGGGTTTAATTAAGGCTCAAATGGTGTGATTAGTAAAGGTGTAGAAAAAGGCACCACCACCGAAAAGTTTACATAACAGGGCACTGCCACTTACCACCACCAACACACACACACGCTCAACAGCCAAATTCTTCATTTGTTAACTTTATTTCACACAGCCGGCCTATGCCTTGACGGCGTAGCGTCGCACAGGGTACAGTCTCTCTTTGCGCTGTTGTTTCACCGTCTTCAGGCTTCTTTCGTGAGGAGTCAGGAGACGACGCATCGCCCTTGTTTTCTTGGGACGCAGGTCCTTGGGGCGGTATTTTTGGGGGCGGTAGAATTTCCTCAAGTTCTCCTTTTTCGTCTGGTTCATCACAGTCATCAGACGGGCAATGGACTTACGCACTGTGTGACTGGAAAAGATGACAAATGTGGGCCAAATGATGTCTGGATGAACAGGCTAAAAATATGTGCTCTGAACATGTTTTTGGTCACCACTTGCTCTTCTTCTGCTTGTATGAAAGATAATTTAAAGCCATTGAGGGAGGCGGAGCACACACACACACAAAGTAGTGGATATTCCATCACAATGCAGCTGCTCATATGGCAGTGAAATAAACATGACACATCACAAACATACTTTTTTAAGGGAGGAAAAAGAATAAGAAAATCAAATAAATGAACCAGTTTATAACATGACAGCAACCTGAAGTTTACTTGGTCAGTTCAGTGGGTCAGTCCTATCGATCCATAAAAGTTACTTTTAATCATGGACTGATCAGTGCAACTGAATGTCATCATCCCCACTGTACAAAATCAACAGAGAACAAAGCTGCAAAAAGGAACCTCAGAAGTGACAGTAAAACCTGCACTCAGGGTGGGGGAGAAGCACCAACAATCTTCCATTTCCGCATGTAGAGATACAAAGACCCCATCAGAGAATGAAAGATCTTCAGCTTAAAAAAATGATAATTATGGATTACTCTTGCTGGCTCAATTGATTTCATTTTGTGGCATGATTTTTAACAACTGCTGTAGCTGTCAAGAAGAGAATGCATACCACATGTTTGAGCTAGTCATTCCCAACATACATTCTATTTCCTTTCAAAGCCTGTAGGTAGTTTCTAGTAAATCATATATTTGTATTATGTATCCCTCCCCCCAAAAAAACAACAACAACTTGCATATAAATTATAATGCAGTTTGAAAAGAAGTAGAAGATGTGGCGACTAAAAGAGTAAAAGCAAACAGATTTGACATGATCATTATGAATGTCAATTTTTTCCAGAGCTACATCCTGCCCCACCCCCCAACTTGCCAGAAGTTAGAGAGATAGGACAATGTACACCCAACACAGCAGCAGATGACAAATAAAGCTTAACACTACCTACATGAATCACATGACAATAAACACAAAACTCTTCTTTCAGAACAATAACCACACAATCAAGTAAGCGCAAAGTGAATACTGTTTAACAGCAACGCTAGTCCTGTATTACACTTCAAATGGACTTCACAGCGGTGGGTCAGTCCTATCGATCCATAAAGTTACTTCCATCATGGACTGATCAGTGTAACACTGAATGTCATCATCCCCACTGTACAAAATCAAAGCTCAAAACAACAAAAAGAAACTTCAGAAGTGACAGTAAACCCTGCACTAGGGGTGGGAAAGACCCCATTTGAGTATAATGAACGATTCTCAGTTCAGTCCTTTGTGGATTACCCCTGTTGGCTCCATCAATTTCATCTTGTGGCATCATTTTTAACAGCTGTAGTTATGAACAAGAGAACGCAAGACTTAATGTCTGAGCAAGTCATTCCCAACATACTGTATTCTATTTCCTTCAGTTATGAACAAGAGAAGGCAAGACTTAATGTCTGAGCAAGTCCTTCCCAACATACTGTATTCTATTTCCTTCCATGGCATGTATCATTGTATGTGGTTTTCAGTAAACCAATATATGTCTACAGATAGATATTTTGTTGCTCAGTTTTTGCTGTTGTCCCCCCCCCCCCCCCCCCTTCTTTTTTTTTTTACTTCATGTCATGGCTTTGCATCTAGCACAGTTTGTAAAGAACTAAGAAGCAGGAGAGTTCTACTAATAACAATGGGTACAATGGGTACTTAAAAGTGCCTAACCGGCACAGGCCTTAAGCACTTACATTAGTTACAAATTCATTGTGAATGTCAGTCAGATTTGTGCTAAACCATCCACACAGAAGAATCTCACCTTCACAGATCTCTGTGCCAAGTCCCCCCCCCCCCCCCCACTTCATAGAAATGGGGGAGTCAGGATCATGTACATCCAAAAGAGCAGTAGAAGATAAAAGATAATATAATTTAGCACTAACTTAGTAACTATGCCTCTTCTTCAGAAGCAGACAATAACACAAAAAAGATAATATACATTTAGAGTAGTAATCACACTATCAAATGAGTGCAAAGTCAGTACCAATTAAACTTTTAAATGAACTTCACGGCAGTGGGTCAGTCCTATCGATCCATAAAGTTACTACCATCACGGACTTCTCATTGTAACACTGACAGTCATCATCCCCACTGCCACTTTTTAGCTAGTTTGTGCAAAAGCAAACCCTGAAAGTGAAAGTCAATTCAACTTTTTTCTTTAAAATAACTGAAATTAGGGGCAGCTTATGAAGAGATATGCCCTGCTCCCCCCCCCCCCCCAATGAAGATCCCACAACTCAACAGTAACGTAACAATACAGCTGAAACACAGCATGTCTGTCATCACTAGTGGATCTTAAGCTTTAACAATACTCACCAGTAAATGTACTTACTATTTCCTACAAATGATCAAGAAGTATGCCTGAATGGTAACAAGCTTTAGGGAAAATGTTAGCTGAGAAAACATCGCCTATTCCAACAGAGAATGAGTATCAGCTTGGTACAACAGGTCAAAAACTTACATTTTTGCCAGCTTGGAAGCAGCTCCGCCTGTCACCTTGGCGACTCGCAGTGACTGCAATTCCTGAAATTCAAGAGTAATTCAACACATCAGTAATGCCTCTCGCACTTGCATTACACTCTGGGCATTTAAAAAAAAAAAAAAAAATGCTTTACTGCCAGAGCCTTATAGCAATTCAGCAAATGCTCTCAAATGCCCATATCTCTGCATCATTTTCATAACCACTGAACTGAATCCATGCAGCAACCCAAACGGGATGCTCAAGGTCCAAAACAAAAACTGCTACTAAATCAGTTATAGTGTAAAGCCTGTTGTTCTCGACAGGACTTTGTGAAGTGTTCATGAATCTTCATGGCCATTTCATGAAAAACTTCTTGTGTTCCAAGCACCCTCTGCCAACACAGTTTAAGCTTCACATTCGTGGATATATAGCCCTCATCCAAGCGAAGACCTCCATGAAGTTCAGTTGCTTCCGATTTGCCACTGTTCAGACTTCTGTATCCCAGAGCAAAATCAACAGATAAATACGAAGGTTAGGACTTCTGTGTCCCAGTGCTAAATCCAATCCAAAAGGCCATTAGCTTTCTTCTTCTTTTTTTTTTTAATGAAGGAAGCTGTTAATCAAACTCAAGTGCAAGGGAGCAAGGAGTGGGTCAACAATACTGAATATATCACCTACCGTTTTCAGCTCATCTAGCTGTTTCAGGAGCTCATCCTTTTTCTTGCCCCGCAGGTCCTTTGCTTTGACCTTCCCCTGAAACATATTTATTAGACAATATAACGCACAATATATTTCATTATGTTTACAGAATGTCACACTGTCATGTGAATGTGCAATTCTAACTGCAGCTACCAGTAAGCACTAAGATTGTACTGTTAAGAACAATTTAAACAGTTTCAAAATGCTGAAGAGCAGCCACTTCCAACCCGCCCAAGAGACTTCAACTATTGAACCAACAACATTTCCTGTGAACCTGGTTCTCTACACAAAAGAGGAAAAACAACAACCTAACGCAAACTTTGAGTGACTGATGAAGCTGGTTCCTGTTCTTCGACGATGCACGAGTTAAATGCCAATCTCAGGAAAGACTCTACATTTCAAGACCAATCGTAAGCATCTGCTTTTGTTGTCTTTGTTGTTGTTCTAGTACAAAAACGATTGATACTGAACATTTATTGGCTACTTCAGTGACAGTGTTGACCCCCAGTTCAGGCTGTTTGACCCTTAGGGCTTAGATTTTTTAACAAGGGGGTCATTGTGACCCTCACTTAAAATTTCTATCGGGGACACTGACTCGGTAAGTAAGTAAACATGGTGCTTAACGTCCACAAAAACCATAAGGCTTATTGTGGACGGGGAGAAGGGGGTATGGATGGAGGTGGGGGAAGAGGGAGATTCGATACCTATCGCTACACTGTCACCACCAGAATGATTCCTGCATGAAGATGGGCAGCGATGATAGCCACTTTAATGTTTCATTAATGGGCCGTTCTTTAATTGTGACTGTGACTGTGAGAGAGAGTCACAAGACATGTGTCTACAACCTTTTTGAAGAGAAAGGAGAGCCGAAGCGGTATCGAACCGAGTTCCTTCCGCTTACTAGCCTAACGCCTTACCGCTAGGCCAAACCGGCGCACAAAACACTGACTCCGCTATTGCCTTTGAGTGTTCGATACGATTTTACCAAGTTTCTGTTCGTTCGCATGCAACATAGCCAATCGAGAACCATCTTCAGATAAATATATAGCACCATCATACCATAACTATGGTGTCACAAATACTACTCGACTGCTGTTAGTGTAAATCCTACTGAAAATTATTCATAACAGCACAGGATTACACTAAAATAAACAGATACTTTTGGCTCAAGAAAATGCACAAACCATGTTTCTTCAAGACTGCCGGAAGTAGAGACCAAAACGAGGTCAGGTTCACCCGAGATTCAAAAACACGGAAATGCTACCCAAAACATGCAAAAATAATTTTATAGATCAAATTAACTCGACGAAATTAATTTTATTTATATTACATTGAGTGCTGTATTAAGTATACCAAAAAGCAAGAAGTTGTAATTCAAACCCCGCTTACTTGGATTGAGGTAAACGTTCGACTTCCGGGGTGTGTAATCGAGTCGAAATTGTCTGCTAGGAGTGGAAGATTCGGCTTGGAACTGACAGCAATTTACAATGGCCAAAAACACAGGAGCGACTCGATTTCGAAAAGTGGACGTAGATCAGTATGATGATGATAAATTTGTGGATGATGCCGGAACGGACGCTGATACAACAGATGCCTTAGAAGTAAACTACGCGGAAGTGAACAACCTACTGGCAAAATATCCTTTGCTTCTTGTTCATTCTGTAGTCTAGCACAGTAGCAGTAGTAGTGCGTCACCTTTATGATGTATAGCAGTATACTGACCCCACTTTTGTCATAATTTGTGTATGAAATGTTTCCATTTATGGTTGCGGAATGATTGGCTGATTGCCGCCGTTGCGTCAGTACCAATCCGGCTGCTACCATCCAGACAGGATTTGAAGTACTGTCCACGCACGGTTTAAGGATAAAGTTTCTTCCTCGTTTTCTTCGTATCTTTGGGTGCGAGGACTTTATTTTTTATTTTTTTATTTTATATAACTGCGTTGTAGTTGATCACCTAATGTATTGTAACTGAACAGGCGCACAAGGGGCATACACTGAATGGCTTTAACTTAAACTATGAACTATAACTGTCCCCGCACTATACTGTCACCGGTTCATCCACAGAATCAGACTGCCCTGTTCATGGCACTTGACAGTTATGGTCTAATTACAAACATCAGCCACTGTGTAGATGAGGGAGATTATGTAAGTAAAAATGAGTGCTTGATGGATGCGATCTGTCTCTGAATGCTCATTGTACTGAAATGACACATTTGTGGAAAAATGTGAGTAAGTAAGTTGTGCAGTCAACCAGTGCAGTTATATCAGGGCGATGGAAAAATGTGAACCAGCTTGAACCAGCTTTAATATACTCCTCATCATAGTCAGGTATGCTAGTGAGTACTACTAGCACAAATCCAATGCAGTCGATAGGTTATTAAAGGTTTTCTTTTATACTGAACAGCTCCATGGTATTGCCAGTGTCAGGTTTGTGTGAGCTTATAGTTATAAAAATGTCTTTTTTTACTTGCTGGACTTGGTCTCTTCTTAAGTTTGTGTTGCTGCACTTATGAATATGACTGCCCCAGTTTCACTTTTGTGTCAGGTACTATTTATAATATAACAAGCCATTATCATTATGGTTTAGGGTTTCCAGCTAATCTGTCAAACTGGCCTATCAGACAGATAGTGAGTAATGTAATGCAATTATGTAACATAAAAAAAGTATTTATTAAATGCTTACACCTAAAATGAGCCTGATACACACAACAGAAAATAATAGGATCAAAGCGCACAGAACCACGAGAACAGCAAAATCCTGCTAATTATATAAACAGCTGCACTAGAACACTTCATTCAACACCTTTCATATAGATCTTTTCTAACACACACATGAACACACACAAATGCATGCATGAGTACACACACATGTATGTAACAGTACATACAACCACATACACACACATAATGTAAGCCATTCAGTGATCTGTTGAGTGTGTAGAGGGGTGAAAACATGGGTCTTTAGGGCAGATTTGTATAATGCTATGGAAGAAGAGTGTCAGAGAGAGTAGGGTAGATTGCCTCAGAGTAATGATGCTTAATAAAAGAAGGTGCGTTGACCAGAAGACTTAAGATGCGGAGATGGAACACAAAGGATCAGGCTGTCTTAACCGCTTCACTGCCCCAGCCTGTACATTTTCCCAGCTGAAAAGTGCACACAAACATGCCTGCAAAACAGTATATTTGATGGTCTTATAACATATATGTACTTTCAATACTGTGCATTTTGATATTAGTCCTTTTGTGTGCTCATGCAAAGAGGGTGAAAAGCCTTAATGATCTCAAATTTGGCAAAAGTTTATGTTGGTCATTTTCCGGGTGACAGCGCAGCAAGCACAGAAGTGAAAGGGTTAAATTTGCATTTTATATATAATATAATCTGTGTGTGTGTGTCTTTATGTTGTAATGTGTTGACCTTAACCAGATCTACAGGCAAACACCAGGATGCATTAAAGCTTGTGCTGAAAAGTGCTCCAGTCAACAGTAAATCTCAGACTGTCAAGGTAACTGTAAAGTGATTCACTAACTGGCACACCATAAATTATTGGTGGTTCAGGCAGGGTTGTTAACTCCCTTGACTTTTTACCCAGCATCGCTGAAGTCCCTTGGCTGTATTTACTTCTGGTGCATACCTTCTTCACAGTGGAAAGCAGTGACAGTGAATTCATGAAGTTCACAGAGCCAACTTTAAAGGCATTTTTGAAGGCCTGTGGTCAGAGTGTGTCTGGCAACAAGCAAATACTTGGTGCTCATACTATTGGGCAGTTCAGGCAGGGTTGTTAACTCCCTTGACTTTTGCCCGGCATCACTTAGGTCCCTTGGCTGCTTTTACTTCCAGTGCATACTTTCTTCACAGTGGAAGACGTTGACAGTGAATTTGCAAATTTTACACTGCCAACTTTAAAGGCATTTTTGGATGCCTGTAGTCAGAATGTGTCTGGCAACAAGCAATAACTTGTTGCTCATGCTATAAGATTCCCCAAAATGCATCTTTTCCAAAACTCACGATCTTCTGGTCAGCCAGAAAACAATGCAAAGACACTTTTTTTCCACCCACCATCCCCTTCCCTCAGTAATTTTTGCAACTGCAACAGTGGTGGCATTTGTACTGCTTCGCAATTCTAGGTTGAGTTTCCATTGTTATACACAGCGTGAAGCAATGCCTACTTAGAAAATCGGCCTGGAAATGACACAGCGACCTCTCGTGACTTCTTGTGCGAAAGACCACAAAGGGCATTCACTCATGCAAACCAACTTCACTGAACCGTTCAACAGGATGCCAAAAAATGCATTGTTTCCATGAACTCATGATCTGGTCAGCCAGGAAACAATGCAAAAACATTTCATTTTACATCCTCCATCACCTTTCCCCTGTAATTCTTGCAGACGCAACAGTAGCGGCATATCTACTGCTTTGCAATTCTAGGTTCAGCTTCCGTTGTTAAACACAGCATGAACTAATGCCTACTCAGAGATCGGCCTGGAAGTGGCAGCTCACTTTCAGGAACAGACTGAAAATGTGAAAATGCTGTTGTGCATGTAGACTCAGTTTCATTTTGTGTGTGTAAATAATGCCCGTAATCTTTAAATTACTTTTTTTTTCTTTTCTTTTTTCTTGTCTGGTTTCTTACATATTGTGGTAATTTTGGTTTCGGGAGTGTTTTTGTTTTAGTGTTTTCAAATACAGCACCATTTATTTTTCACTAAATTATGTTTTAATTCAGATTTTTCTTCTTTTAAAGCGATGTAATATATTTTATAAATGATTCTACAGCATTGTCTACAGAATATGCCTTGTCTGCTAGAAGACCTTCCTGTACTTTGAGCAAAATGTCTTTGTTCTTAGACTGGAGGTGGTTATATAACACTACACACCCACACACACACACACACACACACACACGACATATATATATGTGTATTTGTGTGATGCAGGATCGTGCAACCAGTACTGTTGTTCAGGTGTTAACATCCTTCAAGTCGGCCGATATTGAGAATGCAGTGAAGTCACTCGATACGAAAAGTGTGGACATCCTGATGAAGTACATCTACAGAGGGTTTGAAACCCCCTCTGACAATAGCAGTGCTGTTCTTCTCACTTGGCATGAAAAGGTAACAGCAGTTGTCATCTGTTTGGTTTTTGGTCTGTGGTAAGGCATTGCCGATCTGGAAGTTACAGTCCCCTCAGCTGAGAAACCGCATTTGTGACCTGCTCCCACAAAACCACTCTAAGTGGCAGCTGTCAATCATATTGAGGTTTTAATGTAATTGTTGATCTTGTAAGCGTGGCATGCTTACCCTTGTCGGTGAGATACACTATACAGCACTGTAGAAATGACTGTTATTATTAAATCAGCCTTAGGGACTGAAATAGCCACTGGAGGTCAGTTTGGGTTTGTTTGTTTTTTTCTTTTCAGAATGACATTTTTAAGTAGTTATGATATTTTCCTTTGGAAATGGTAACAAATTGTTAAAAACTGAGTTTAAATGCTCATACCCTAGAGTAAAGGACACTAGTGTTACGCAAAATGACCAGTGCTTAGCCAAAGGGGTCAATGCGTCACTGACGTCTGCTACAATTGAAGTGAACTTTTGATTGAACTTTGAACTTGAAACTGACAAGGCTGTTGTGTGGTGTCCAGTCAGTTTGAATTTTCAGCGTCAGGCATGTTGCGTTGTTGGTCAAACAAAAGACTTCCCCCAGTCTAAAACTTAACACGCAAACAAGTAGCTATCTTGGAAACTTTTTGACCACTCGTGCGTGTGGGAGGAGAGCTGGGCTTATGGACTCTTGCAGATCAGGATAAGGGACTATCTGCCTTTAATTTTCTGGTCATACATATGGGCCCAGATTGTATTAAATCACAATGAACTGTACAGATTACTGGTATAGTAAATTTGGTGTACACATTGCAGAGGGTCATTATGTAATGACATACCTTGTTTGTTTGGAGATTTTCAAGCATGTTGCCATTTGCAGCACATTATTCTTGTGCTCTGGTCAGTTAGCCATGTTGCCGACTTGTTGCAGTTTTCCTGACCTTATTTTTATCCTTTGTGTTTGGTTTGATTCACTGTGTGTTGCAGACTTGTTGCAGGTTTTCTGACCTTATTTTTATACTTTGTGAATGATTTGCTGTGTGTTGCAGACTTTTGCCCTTTTTATGACCTTATTTTTATACTTTGTGTTTGATTTGATGTGTGTTGCAGTTTTGATGACCTTATTTTTATACTTTGTGTTTGATTTGCTGTGTGTTGCAGTTTTGATAACCTTATTTTTATACTTTGTGTTGATTCACTGTGTGTTGCAGTTTTGATGACCTTATTTTTATACTTTGTGTTGATTCGCTGTGTTACAGTTTTGATGACCTTATTTTTATACTTTGTGTTGATTTGCTGTGTGTTGCAGTTTTGATGACCTTATTTTTATACTTTGTGTTGATTCGCTGTGTGTTGCAGTTCTTATGACCTTATTTTTATGCTTTGTGCTGATTTGCTGTGTGTTGCAGACTTTTGCAACAGGAGGCCTGGGCAGCATCATGCGAGTTTTGACGGACCGAAAGCGCGTGTGATTCTATGTCCTTAGGTGCTCGTTGTCTCGTGCTGTCTTGTCTGTAAATAATTCCAATAGACGTTATATATGCAACACCTGTGTTTAAAAAAGAGCTCTGCAGACCAGTGAGCATGGGAAAATTACATGATATTAAATCCTGGGGTGCTGTCTGCATGCAAGCGAATATATGGAAGAATTATACGAGGGGAAACAACAGGGGAGTCCGTAGCAGCTTTCAGATCATCGCAATGGAGGATACACACTGTACTGCACTTTGTTGGGATGGCACTGGGTGCATGCTGAAGCCTAGTTATTGCGATTTCAGATATGGTCAAGGATTTGATCTGGCGTCAAACCCCATTATCGGTATCTCTTGTGCCAAAAATGATACCACATTGCCGGAATGCGCATGCTTCCTGTAGTGTACAGCACGTCACATTACTTTGTTGTGACTTGACTAAAGTCCCTGGCTGTGTGCCCGTTTTGCTTGGAAATCAGCAATAACTGCGAAAATGATTCATTGCGACTGTTTGGCCAGCGAGCAGAAGGAAAAACCTTGACATTACTGCCACATGCAAGCAGAAGAAAAAAGCGTGGCATTATTGCTATGTGCTCTTGATTACCATCTTGCTCTTGCCGACTGGAGACATAATGAAACCTAGCTGTTTTGAGCTGAGGCCCAATACTGTTGTAGCGTACAGCCCACCTAAGGCTAGAGTCCTAACACAAATGGACTCTGTGGATTTACAAAACAATGCAGACTGGTGCAAACAGATGTAAGCTCTGCATTGAATTGTGTATTCACAAAAACAACGCAGGCTGGTACAAACAGCTGTTGTTAGCTGTATGTTGAAAATAAACACCAACTTCGACTCCAGCTCCAGTTCTTGACCATATATTTAATACGTTCCAGTTTTTCTTTTCTTTTTTTTTACATAAAATTTCTGTTCGAGACAATAGTAAGAGTACATTGCAGATACAGGGAGAATGGTGTGAAACCCATGCCTTGACTAAGTAACTGTGTATCTTCCATGAAGGAACATTTCATTATCATGGTTAACACAAGAACGTTTTGTTAATTTCTTGTCTAATAAAATGATTGCTTTCTCTCGCCTTGTGTCAGTGACGTGTGTGTATAGCTTTGTGTGTGCGTGACAAAAGTGTGACTGCCATCGGAAAGCCTGATGTTATTTCTTATTTCCCTTTACAGTACACACACATGACCGCTAGCACCACCACAACCACACACACACACACACCACGCTACACACAGAGCACATCACACCAAAGACATGCACATGATCAACATACATGAGTGTGCGCGCGCACACACACACACACACACACTCCACATTCTGACACAGAAACACCTTAAATAAGTTGTATTTTGCATGGAATTTACATACCCCACATAAAATAATTTATTTTGACATGAATCCACATTTTTCCAAAATAATTGATTCACAACACACCCATTGGAAAGCACAAGAACTAAACCAAAATTTTAAAAAGTCCCTTTTTCCAGACAGTTGCCCTGATATAACCATGATGGTTGGCTGGGCGTAAAATACCAACTTACTTTTCAGACAACTTACTCCATTGACCATTTATTCGTTCTCACAAAAAGCATTTATTCAATCCATAAATACTGTACAGCTGCCCTCTTTCATGTGACTTCCTTTCAGTTTTCACAGGCCTTGCTCGTCAGGGCTGCAGAAAATGCATTTGCTGGTTCCTGGAAGCATGTAGTTGGAAGCCTTGGGGCAAGCCAAGACCAAAAAACCACCAGCCCATCGGGCAAGTTGTAATTTGGCCTTCTGCAATAACAAATTTCTGTGAATTTACCAAACTTTTTGATCAGAGAAACTGGAACAAAGCCATCCGCACTGCAACATCGGTACCATTTTAATCTGGCAAGAAGAAGGAGGGGGCACAAGGTGAGGCACAATGTTACATGGGGAAAAAATCGTCATTTAGTTTTCTGGATGGGGGTGAATCTTGGGCTAATAGTAATTCCCTCAGTCTAGTGAATTTTTATATTCACTAACCTGATGGGTTAATAGAAAATATTCAACTTCTGCACGTCTGACAAGCAAAGCGTCGACACACAAGGGAGTTAATAAATTAGCGCTCGAAAACGTCACAGAAGTACAACAACAAAGACTTGAGTTGCCTACGGTAACTCTCACCTGGCATGCACGTACGCACAAGATACATAAACTCCACCAGAGCTACATCCTCAAATATCTTATTACCATAGGCAACTCAGGTGTTTGTTGCTGTACTTGTGTGATGTCTTTCAAGCACCAATTAACTCCCTTGTGTGTTGATTCTGCAGAAGCGCTCGGAGCCTCATTCTGTTTTAAATTTCTGACAAGCAAAGACAAAATGGAATCAAAATATATCTTCAGTCCTATTAAACAAGTCTGTCAATGTTTTAGCAACTGATCTTTGCAAAAGAAAACAGTCTGACTTTCAGTACAGTCAAACAGTCTTAATTCTTCGGGAACTGATCTTATATTGAGAAGCCAGAATGTCACAATAAAGACAACAACAACAACAAAACTCTGGACTCCATCAAATCCAACCTCGAGATATTTCTCTCTCCCCCTCTCTCTCTCTCTCTTTTCTTCTTTTTTGTTAAAAAATAATAGACATGCCATGTTTTTCCCTCCTGTACTGCCGCTTCCTACACCCTAAGTTCATTACCTGTTGAACTGAAGCTGGGGTTTGTAAATTGTGTATAGTGTACTTGTGAATGCAGGTGTGTGTGCGTGCATGCATGCATGTTTAGAACTGTCTCTCTAGACAAGATTTTGTGCTTTATGAATAATATTTTCATAATCTGAAATACTTTCAGCTTCAGAGTCTATCACATTTATCTTTCCACAAAGGAAAATGAACTTGCACCCAAACCAAATGAAATACCTCAAACGAGTCCACACCCCAGAACAGAATAATATAAAACAAATAAGTACCTATACACATGAAAACAAATGAGTTCTTCAACATCATAAAATCAGGCTGGTGTGATCTGAACCCCAACATAAATACGCAGTCCCAAAGTACAGGAACACAAACATCTATGCACAAAGTCAGCACTGTCATCAAATTGCGTCTATTGCACTTGCAAAGCAGATGAGAATGTAAGAGAACATAATAATAATAACACAAAGCAGATGAGAACATAAGAGAACATGATAATAATAACACAAAGCAGATGAGAACGTAAGAGAACATAATAATAATAACACAAAGCAGATGAGAACGTAAGAGAACAAAATAATAATAACACAAAGCAGATGAGAACGTAAGAGAACATAATAAGAATAACACAAAGCAGATGAGAACGTAAGAGAACATAATAATAACAACACAAAGCAGATGAGAACGTAAGAGAACATAATAATAACACAAAGCAGATGAGAACATAATAATAACCCAAAGTTGTGGTTCACAGCCACTCCGAACAGCATTATATGCCAGGTGAGGCCCATTTTGGCGTTTACATAGTTTGGGACAAACCTGGTGCAACGGAGTGCTCTTTCATTTTTGATGTATTTTGGGCACATGTCAAAAGTATTCATCCAGGATCTTTTCTGTGCTGATAATAACCAAATCTGAAGTCACAAAAAACAAAAACAAACAAGACCACAAAAAAACCCACCCATGTCCATAAATCTGTATAATATACCAAACAGCCTTTCAAAAAGAAATTACAACAGTATTATCTCCCCTTCCGGTGGATTGGAATATGACGTGCTATGGCCTGGACATCACGCACTATGGCTCGACGTATGGCTTGGACATAAACTATGTGCTGTGGCAACAGCGCATTCTCTGCTGTGGTCAATTACCGTAAAATCAGGATGAATTGAGGACAAAATCCATAAAACAATCACGTGAAACCGTCAACATATGTGCATACAACCATGCAACTGTATTCACCAAAGTCGCAGTGGATCAACTGAGACCTTCGTGCTAAACAACCCGTCACACACACAGCAATTTGCCTGCCACTCCTCCGCTCACAAAACATAAACCTCACGTGCCACACAACTGTAAGTTTACAAGATCAAGATTCTCTGGACTCCATCATATCCAACCTCAAGATGTTTCTCTCTCTTTTTCTTTTTTCTCTCAATACAGTAGACCTGCCATGTTTGTTTCCCCTCCTGTACAGCCATCTTCCTCCAACACAAGCCCCTGTTTATTACCTGTTTAACTGAAGCTGGGGCTTGTAAATTGTGTATAGTGTATTTGTGAATCCTTGTGTGTGTGTGTGTGTTTGTGGGTGTGTGCATGCGTGCATGTGTGTGTGTGTGTGCATGCACATGCATGCATGCATGTGTGTGTGTGTGTGTGTGTGTGTGTGTGTTTGTGTGCACACGCGCATGTGTGCATGCATGCGTGTGTGTGTGTGCATGTGTAGTACTGATCAGCACATTCTCTGCTGCAGTCCGTTACCATAAAATCAGAGCAAATTCTGGTTGAAAGCCACAAAATGATCACGTGAAACAATAAACATACGCACACACAACTGTGCAACCCCACTTGTCCAAGTCACAGCAGATCATGCTGAGAGACCTTCACGCTGAACAACCTGTCACAGGCACACCGCAATTTGCCTGCCACTCTTCTGCTCACAAAACATACACCCCCAAAACAAAACAAAAACCATACACCCCACATGCTACACAACTGTAAGTTTACAAGATCAGTGTCAAACAAAATTGAGTTCATCTTCAAATACGCAAAACAAACATGTTGCACCCAACAGAACTGTTAAGTATATACTGATATATATATAAGATCAGTCTCACACAGCAATTTGTATGTCTTCGGATCAGATGCATAAAACGATCACCCTACATGCAACAGAAGTTCTGTAAGTTTTACCATATCAACTTCACACGGCAATATGTATGTCTTCAGATACGTGAAACAAACACACCACATCCAACAGAACTCGAGTTTTACAAGATCAGTATCACGCAGTATTCTGTATGTTTTCAGATGCACAGTGAAAACGCACCCCGCTCAACACAACTGTAAGTTTACAATACCAGATACACAAAACGAACGCACCACGTCCAACAGAACTCAAATTTTACAAGATCAGTTTCATGCAGGAGTCTGTATGTTTTCAGATGCACAGTAAAAACACACCCCATTCAACACAACTGCAAGTTTACGATATCCGTCTTCTAAAACCATTTGAAGCGTGCTCTGCTGAAGGTGCCCGACAGACCTGGCTAACCAACAGCCAAGATCATAATTTAATCTTCTGGAATCCTCACTCTAGGTCAGCAGGAATTCCACATCATGCATGGCAGCACGGAGGAAGGCGAGACCGCACGACGAGGATCCAACAGTGCAAGATCAGGACCAGTTGGCCCTGGAGAATGTGCCGCACTCGCAAGTTTCAGGGAAAGTGCCAGCTAAACGAAAAAAATATCGGTCTGCTCAGTTCAAACTCAAAAGAGTCTCGCCCATCCAAATGTTTCCTGAAGCATCATGGAGGAGAACATGCTTTTCTTTTCATTCAGGGTTCCAGCATTTTTGCTCAGATATCCAGTGGTTTTGTGTGGCACCAGCCATGTATGTGCATTTTTTTTGAGGGGCGGGGGGGTCTTTTATTCGCGTGTCACACCAGCATTTACCTTTAAATGGGACAAAGAAGTACTTGACTTGACTCGACTTCACACGATGCTGATGTGCTGACAGCAAGCATCAGCCCACAGACAGATGCAGCAAACAAAACAACAGCTGTTCACATCAACAGGAATAAAAACAAAACAAGGTTTATCGCCTTGCATAGCAAGATTACCCCCCCCCCCCCCAACGCACACTCACACCTTGTTGTGTACTCCGTTGCTTTGTTGTGTACTCAGTTGCTTTGTCGGTACAAACCCACCATCCTGGCGCTTTGTCGGCTGCAGGTATAACAATGCACCACGATGCAGAGCATGCCTCGTAAAAGTTTAAGAAGTTTTAGAGGTTCAGACACAATCTCAACTGACGTCATGTTCTGGTTTAAAGCCCTCCATGCGACCCTCTTTAAAAAATAATAATTTAAAAGCCCAACAGATCAAGCCCATTCAGCCTAGTATTAATATACCAACATGATTATTAGGTCCGGGTTGCGTAAAGTTTTAGCACTTCATAGATATAAATGGGGTGGGGGTGGGGGGCGGGGGTCTAACGATGAAGAAGGTGATGATAATAAATAAAGCCTGCAGATGAGAGAAACCAAAGCAGCCACTTTCATTGAAACATATGAACACTTCAGGTGTAGAACCCAACAGCAGAGAATCAAAACACAGAGGTGATGAGCCTGACTGCAGAGAATCAAAACAGAGGTGGTGAGGTGCGCCTGACCATACAGAATCAGAGGTGATGAGCCTGACCACAGAGCCTGACCGCAGAGAATCAAAACACAGAGGTGATTAGCCTGACCGCAGAGAATCAA
>OY757551.1:17865195-17880194 GCA_963584105.1 Alviniconcha strummeri
ATGAGTTCCTGAGGCACTCCACTCCGGTCTGGAATTGTCTATATTCAAGAACATCCTCCTGCTGGGGGCAATGGGGAGAGGGGAGGGAGGGTAGGTGGGGGGGTTGGGGGTGGTGGTGGGGGGGTCTTACTGTAAACTTTGAAAGCTCTGGCTTAGAATTACTGTGAAAAAAGACAACCTTAACATTGTTGTCAGCGTCCAAAACACATCAGCTGTTTCCCCTAATTGCAAGCCAAAGTCATCAAAGGCACTGAGTTTATGATCAAGTCCTTGCAATGAAGCAAGCCTACCAAATGGGAAAATGATGACAAACTGATATTAAACAAATGCGCGCACACACACACACACACACACACACACACACACGCGCACACTTGCACACACACATACTCACACCCACAACACACGCACACAAACACAAACACACACTCGCACGCACAAACACATGCACGCACACACATGCACGTACACATGATATCACACTTACACAAAAAGCCTTAAGCGTAAAAAAAGAGGAAAACAACTTTCAGGTTAATGTTTCCAACACGGCTGTGCCTCAAAATGACCCCAAGGTCACCCAACTGACAAGTACCAACAGCAGCTTGACAAAGTTTACTAGAACCGTGCCTGAGAAAACATTAACTCTGAGGCTTTCAGCCAGGTCAGCCAAAGCCATCAACATTCACTGACCCGCGTCTTCTCCGCCAGCTGGTCCTGGAGGTCGCGGATGGTCGATTCAAAGTGATCAGTGGTACCCATGGCTGCTTTGGCCGACTCTAGTTCTTGGACCTGCCGCGTAAGAAAATGATGGTAAATAAACCTGTGCTAATGAGTGAACTTATAAAATTTAACGAGGAAGAAAGTACCAAAAAGACACATGAATGGTTCACAATCGAGTAAGCAAACAAAAACTGTACCAGTTTATATAACATGTTATTACTCACGCACACACACACACACACACACACACACACACACACACACACACACACACACACACATACATTCACTCACTCACACACAAACAAATACACACACACACACACATTCACTCACTCACTCTCACACACACACACAAACACCCCCCTCAAACACCCCCCCACACACATACACACACACTCAGACACATGACTCACACACACACACACACACACACACACACACACACACACACACACACACACACACACACACACATATTCACAAACACACACACATCCACACAGACACACACACACACTCACTTGCTCAAACACGCACACACGCACGCACGCACATGCATGCACGCACGCACGCACGCACACACACACACACAACCACAACACACACACCACACCACACATACCACACCACAACACACACACACCACAACACACACAATCAGCCCACAATACATCACTCAGACCCGACAAGCAAGCAGTGGGCTGTCTTGGTGCCTACAGGTCCAGCATGTACCTACCTGTTTTTCCAGCATTGCCAGCCTGCTGTTCAGCTGCATGATGGAGTCCTCCTGGCCCTGGATGGTCTGGTCGCGGTCCGTGAGCTGCAACTCGGCGTCTCCCTGCTGCTGAGTCAGCTGCTGCTGGACGCTGGTGAGCTGCTGCGACAGCTGGGCGTTCCTCACCATCAGCTCACCTTTCTCTGTCGCACAGAGCAAGTCAGGCATGAGACAATGCACAAAGTAACTCAGGCGTGTGTTCATACAAAGTAACTCAGGTATGAGATCACGCAAAGCAACTCAGGCATGAGATCACACAAAGCAGATCACGCAAAGCAACTCAAGACACAAGATCACACAAAGCAACTCAGACATGAGACCATCTCAAAGTAACTCAGGCATGAGATCACACAAAGTAACTCAGGCATGATATCACACAAAGCAACTCAGACATGAGACCACCACAAAACAACTCAGACATGAGACCACCACAAAACAACTCAGACATGAGACCACCACAAAACAACTCAGGCATGATATCACACAAAGCAACTCAGGCATGAGACCACACAAAACAACTCAGACATGAGACCATCTCAAAGCAACTCAGGCATGAGATCACGCAAAACAACTTAGGCGTGAGATCACATGTAGTCAATGTGTTTTTTTGTTTTCCAGTATAATACTTTAGGTAAAATTGTTTTGGTAGGACTATGCTCTACATGTGTACAGAATATCATATTTAGGTTAATATGTATCATGTGAGCACTCAGGGTGTTGATGAGCGCATGATAAATGTACATTATTATTATTATTATCATGCAAAGCAACTCAGAACTCAGGCCTGAGATCACGCAAAGCAACTCAGACATGAGATCACACAAAGAAACTCAGAGATCATGCAACTCAACTCAGATATGAGATCATGCAAAACAACTCAGATATGATATCATGCAAATCAACTCAGACATGAGATCACACAAAGCAACTGAGACATGAGATCACACAAAGTAACTCAGGCACAAGATCACAGAATGCAACTTGAACATTCCTCTGATCTCACCTTGGTCACTCTGGTTGAACTGCCGTCTGGTGGATGACAGCTCCGTCCTGGTTGCCTGTAGGTCGGCTTGCACTTCTTCCAACTGCTGCTCAAGCTTCTTGACCTAGTCAGCACACACACACCGTCAGTGACACATGACCTAGTCAACACACAGTCAGTAGCACATGACCTAGTCAACACAAAGGGTCAGTGACACATGACCTAGTCAACACACACACACACACACACACACACACACACACACACACACACACACACACAGTCAGTGGCACATGACCCAGTCAACACACAGTGGCACATGGCCTAGTCAACACATACAGTGACACATGACTTAGTCAACACATACGGTCAGTGACACATGACCTAGTCAACACACCCAGTCATTGACACATACTCAAGAAAAGAAAAAAAAGATCAAAACACACGGCAAAAATCATTGGTTTACAGGGTTTCTCACCATGTCTAGCCAAAAACAGTCTACTTGTACTGCTTGGGAAAAAAAACGCCGGCACATAATCAACAGTATTTTTTCAGCTTCACCTCTGGTACAGTTTATGTACCTTTGTATTTACTCGCATGCCAGGTAAGTTACTGCAGGTGACTCGGGTCTTTGTTGTTGTGTTTGTGTGATGTCTTTTGAGAGCTAATAAAATCCCTTGTGTGTTGATTCAAAACAGTGTTTCTTCATAAACACTGATTCAAAACAAACAGTTTCTTTATAAACAGTCTGTTCTGGGGTTGTGTTCAGGTCTTCTTGTAGCCCTTTCAACTGCCGTTCTATCTCTATGACTCAGTGACACCCCCAGTGCTTCTGTATAAACGGTCTGTTTTGCTTGGTGTTCAGATCTGTTCACAACCTTCCAACTGCTGGTCCATCTCTGTTTCAGTTGAATAACATGCAAACAAAAACAGCATCTTCGCACACAATGTCTTCTGCAATCTGCTTGCGACTCTTCGAACGACTTTTCAAGTTCCGTCACTTTGCTACACACAGGCAGGAACCCCCCCCACTTCCCCCCGCCCCCTCCCCCCCAGCAAACACACCGACAACAAGCAGTGTATGTGACACTGCCACCTCAATGGTCTCTTTGGACTGTGCTGAAGCTCTGTAGCAAATGAGTAGTAGCAGCAGTAATTGGATTTTAATGTTCTGTCAACCACGCAGGGTCACCTCAGGAGAGTCAAACTCAGGGCATAAGCAAATACACATTTCTGAACTCTTCTCACATATATGTCAACCCTCTGTCAAGTCAGTCTACAAAACCAATCACTTTGCAAACATGAAACATCCATACACAAATATCGGACGCAAATTTTCGAAGAGTTAGTAAACAAAAACCTGCTTGCTGTGCAAATGTGTGCGAGTGTTCATGCGCATGCATCTGTGTACGTTCAGGTTTATGCTTTGTTGCTCGGTTCAACCAAAAAGTTTATGTTTTGTTGGTACATTCAGGTTTATGTTTTGTTGGTCGGTCAGTGCCCTGTTCAGTTCCTGACCGTCTGCCCTTGTCCAGTGGAAGTCTGGTTCCTTTCGTCCAGTTCGTGTTGAAGTTTGGACAGCTTCTCTTCTTGTGCCAGCAGTTCATTCTGGAACAAAAACAGCGGCACGTTAGAGAACAGCGCCGCGCCCACTTTTGGCCTCCTTCACACAAATTAGCAGAACTTGTCATGCCTTTTCAGGCCCTGAGGCTTCGTGCATGTGAAAGTGTATGATGAACCTCGCTATTTTTTCTCTAATGTGCACAGCCAGTCAAAGTTACACAAGCTGATCCTCTCATCCACAGTTAACCCACCCATGTCACACCTGCTGCACACACACCCTATACGTGTACACACACCCCTCCCCCAACCCCCACCCACGACCCCTCATTCAAGTTACATTTTTACAGTCTGTCAAACTACAATTCTCCCACCCATCCCAAACACACACACACACCCACATTCACACACACACGAATACACATGCACCTACACACAACACACACACACATGCACTTACACACATACACACACACACACACACACACACACACACACACACACACACACACACACACACACACACACATGAATGCACATGCACCTACACACATATACACAACACACACACACAAATACACTTACACACACACCACACACACACACACACACACCACACATACTCATGCACTTACACAAACACACACAATTATCACAAATATGCACACACACACACACACACACACACACACACACACACACACACACACACACACACACACACACACTCACACACACACACTCACACACACACAAAGACACTTACACACACACACACACACTTTACCCATTTACACAAATCAGACCCCAGAGGCTTCATACCTGCAGCTGAGCACACTGAGCCTCTGCCGCCTTCAGAGCCTGCTCATGGCGCAGCTCCCTCGCCATCGCCTCCTCCGTCCGTTGCTGCTCCTCTTCCTGTCACAGAGAAATGCGGGACAATACGGAAACAGGGTCCAGGCACACACTGTGTCACTCTCTCCCTCTGCCCCAATTCCCATCACACAGAGACACCAGTGTGATCATGTACTAAGATTCACAAGATGTCCTCAAGCCTAACCAAGAGATGTCCTCAAGCCTAACCAAGAGATGTCCTCAAGCCTAACCAGGCAATGTCCACAAGCCTAACCAAGAGACGTCCACAAGCCTAACCAGGCAATGTCCACAAGCCTAACCAAGAGATGTCCTCAAGCCTAACCAAGAGACGTCTACAAGACTAACCAGGCAATGTCCACAAGCCTAACCAAGTGATATCCACAAGCCTAACCAGAGATGTCCACAAGAGATGTCCACAAGCCTAAACATATAATATCCACAAGCCTAACCAAGAGATGCCCACAAGCGTAACCAAGAGATGTCCACAAGCGTAACCAAGAGATGTCCTCAAACCTAACCAAGTGATGTCCATAAGCTTGACCAAGAGATGTCCACAAGCCTAAACTGGCAATGTCTACGAGCCTAACCAAAAGATGTCCACAACTGACAAGCCTAATCAAAAGATGTCCACAAGCCTAACCAAGAGATGTCCACAAGCCTAACCAAAAGATGTCCACAAGCCTAACCAACTGATGTCCACAAGCCTAACCAAGAGATGTCCACAAGCCCAACCAAGAGATGTCCACAAGCGTAACCAAGAGATGTCCCCAAACCTAACCCAGTGATGTCCATAAGCTTAACCAAGCGATGTCCACAAGCCTAACCATGTAATGTCCATAAGCCCAACCAAGAGACGTCCACAAGCATAACCAAGAGATGTCCACAAGCATAACCAAGAGATGTCCACAAGCCCAACCAAGAGATGTCCACAAGTGTAACTAAGAGATGTCCACAAACCTAACCAAGAGATGTCCACAAGCCTAACCAGGCAATGCCTACAAGTCTAACCAAGAGATGTCCACAAGTCTAACCAAGAGATGTCCACAAGCGTAACCAAGCGATGTCCACAAGCATAACCAAGCAATGTCCATAAGCCTTACCAGCTGATGCCTGAACTGGTCCTGCTGGGCCTGCCTGGCTGTGTTCAGCTCCAACAGCTGCATCTCCAGGGAGGTGATCTTCCCCCTCAGCTGGGTCTCCTGGTCCATCGAGGACAAGCGCATGTGGCTCAGCTGCGCCTCCAGCTCCTTCACCTGAACAACAAGGAAATTACGCTCATTTCTCTCTCTCTCTCTCTCTCTCTCTCTCTCCACGTGAACAAGGAAATTACACTCATCTCCCACTCTCTCTCTTTCCACCTGAACAGGGAAATTACACTCATCTCTCTCTCTCTCTCTCTCTCTCCTTCTCCTTTTTTAAAGAATTCTTTCATCTAAACTCTTCACCCTGAACAACAAGGAAATTACCCTCATTTCTTTCTTTGTTTCTCTCTCTCTGTCTCTCTCTCTCCCTCCCTCCCTTTTTTTTTCTCAAAGAATCCTTTCATCTAAACTCTTCGCCCTGAATAACAAGGAAATTACACTCATTTCTCTCCCCCCCCCCCTCTCTTTCCTTCTTCTTTTTCAAAGGGGTGGAGGGGGTTCGGGGGTTGGGGGGTGGACGACAAGAGGGGTGGTGGTGTAGCCGACCTGCTGTTCATGACAAACCTCTTTTCCAGCGGTTGGGGAATGGGAGATGGAGGCAGGAGGGAGGACAAGAGGGGTTGTGGTGTAGCCGACCTGCTGTTCATGACAAACTTCTTTTCCAGTGTCAGGATCTGAAGGGAGTGAGGGTTGGTTGGGGGGGGGGGGGGGGGGGAGGAGGAGGACAAGACAAGAAAGGTGGTGCAGCTGACCTGCTGTTCATGGCAAAGCCTCTTTTCCAGTAGTTGGAGATGGGTGGTGGGGGTGGATGAGAGATGGGGGGGGGGAGAACAAGAGGGGAGGTGATGTAGCCAACCTGCTGTTCATGGCAAAGCCTTTTTTCTCAGTGGGAAGGGGGGTGGGTGGGGGCGGCAGGGGGACAAGCGGGGAGGTGGTGTAGCCGACCTGCTGTTCATGGCGAGCCTCTTTTCCAGTGGCCAGTTCGTAGTTCTCCAGCGCACGTTTCTCAGCATCCTCCAGCTGAAGGCGAAGGTCTTCTATCTGCAAAGCAAAGTTTTAATCACGCAAATTACTTCACAGTGCAGATCTAGCATTTCTAGAGAGAGATCTTTTGTGATGTTACCTGACTGGCTATCATCTTTACGAGCTATTTTTAACCTCATGTATGACCACCCTATTCTGGTGCAGATTTGGGGAACTTTATATGAATCTGACCAGAGACGGGAAGAAGACTGGGTTTATCTGGGTTCCTGGCCATGTAGGCATTAGAGGGAATTTGGCTGCAGATTCTGCTACTACTGATGCCCTTGTTGGCTCATCCCCTTTTCAGACTTAAAGGGCGTGTCCAAGGTTAGGGGTGATTTTTGACACAATTTCTGTTAAAGCTCGCTGAGAACGATGATGTAGGTGAAACTGTGATCTGAGGGTTATAAATGCACAAAAAAAAGGCATTTTCTGTCGTACCAAAAGCATTGCCATGACGCCCAAATCACATGACCATATGCCTACTATGTCACTCTGGGGAGCCACTGCAAAATGGCCAACTCGAGTTCCGAAGACGAAACTGACACTTTGCCTGAGAGACCCACAAGGATACAGCCATATCAGTTTGAGCCTGTCAGGCAGGATTTTGAAAGAGTACTGGAACATCGTGTCAGCTTCGAAGCAAGCCCCATGCGGTATTCCATGGGGTTTGCGAAATCGCACTCACTGAAGTGCTCGCTACACAAATGGGTGTGATGCGGCGCAGCAAGAAAGTCAGCTCGTTTGAATTGTATAAATTTAATCCACTTTCGCCTCACTGCGGGTCGATTGCGCGGGAGCTCGTGCATTGTTATATCTGGGGTCGTCCACGAATTGTTACAGTTCGCGGCAACACAGTAGGCCGGCATAGTTAACTTTTTTGTCGACCACACTCATACACAGTTGACTGAAGAATCTAAGATGGCAACCGCACTGACTCCCCAGACTGACGTCACTTCCGGGAAAGTCATGTGACTGATGGAGAACCCGAAACTGTAGTCTCAGCCAGCCTACAGAAAACAAAATTGATTAAAAACCCAACATTTTTTTATTTTTTTTTACTTCATTAAATCTGAAACTAGTGACTCATTTGTCAATTATTTTGACAGTCATTTGGCATACTTAAAAACCTTGGGCTTTTACTTTAAAAACATGTACAAACAAATATATGTTAGAACTGTGGCAGTTGGAACTGGATGAGTTTCCAGAAGAAAAAAAAGGGGAAAAAAAGTATTTGCAAATCTAAAAGAGTGTATTGTTTGTCCCAGGACACTCAGAAAAGAAGAGACTGTGATAACCCGATAACCCTTTTTACTGAAGGGTGAGAAACCGCCAATGTTCACCGGGTGTGATGAACGTGTAACTATACACATTCCACTTTTCTGTATGCCGTTCTCTACTCATTTAACAAAGTCCTCTGCTGCATTCCACTCCCCTGCATGCCGTTCTCTGCTCATTTAGCAAGTGAAAGTCCACTACTGCATTCCACTCCTCTGCACGTTGTGCTCTGCTCATTTAGCAAGTGAAAGTCCTCTACTGCATTCCACTCCTCTGCACGTTGTGCTCTGCTCATTTAGCAAGTGAAAGTCCTCTACTGCATTCCACTCCTCTGCACGTTGTGCTCTGCTCATTTAGCAAGTGAAAGTCCTCTACTGCATTCCACTCCTCTGCACGTTGTGCACTGCTCATTTAGCAAGTGAAAGTCCTCTACTGCATTCCACTCCTCTGCACGTTGTGCTCTGCTCATTTAGCAAGTGAAAGTCCTCTACTGCATTCCACTCCTCTGCACGTTGTGCTCTGCTCATTTAGCAAGTGAAAGTCCTCTACTGCATTCCACTCCTCTGCACGTTGTGCTCTGCTCATTTAGCAAGTGAAAGTCCTCTACTGCATTCCACTCCTCTGCACGTTGTGCTCTGCTCATTTAGCAAGTGAAAGTCCTCTACTGCATTCCACTCCTCTGCACGTTGTGCTCTGCTCATTTAGCAAGTGAAAGTCCTCTACTGCATTCCACTCCTCTGCACGTTGTGCACTGCTCATTTAGCAAGTGAAAGTCCTCTACTGCATTCCACTCCTCTGCACGTTGTGCACTGCTCATTTAGCAAGTGAAAGTCCTCTACTGCATTCCACTCCTCTGCACGTTGTGCTCTGCTCATTTAGCAAGTGAAAGTCCTCTACTGCATTCCACTCCTCTGCACGTTGTGCACTGCTCATTTAGCAAGTGAAAGTCCTCTACTGCATTCCACTCCTCTGCACACTCCTCTGCACGTTGTGCTCTGCTCATTTAGCAAGTGAAAGTCCTCTACTGCATTCCCCTCCTCTGCACGTTGTGCACTGCTCATTTAGCAAGTGAAAGTCCTCTACTGCATTCCACTCCTCTGCACACTCCTCTGCACGTTGTGCTCTGCTCATTTAGCAAGTGAAAGTCCTCTACTGCATTCCCCTCCTCTGCACGTTGTGCACTGCTCATTTAGCAAAGCCTTCTACTGCATACAGTGATGATGCCTGTGTGACTCTTGAGTATTGGAGTCCTCTGCCATGCTGTTCCCTACCGGCTTATGGAAGTTCTCCCTCATGGAGTCCTCTGCCATGCTGTTCCCTAACGGCTTATGGAAGTTCTCCCTCATGGAGTCTTCTGCCATGCTGTTCCCTACCGGCTTATGGAAGTTCTCCCTCATGGAGTCCTCTGCCATGCTGTTCCCTACCGGCTTATGGAAGTTCTCCCTCATGGAGTCCTCTGCCATGCTGTTCCCTACCGGCTTATGGAAGTTCTCCCTCATGGAGTCCTCTGCCATGCTGTTCCCTACCGGCTTATGGAAGTTCTCCCTCATGGAGTCCGCCACAATGCTGTTCCATACCTGCTTATGGAAGTTCTCCCTCATGGAGTCCGCCACAGTGCTGTTCCCTACCTGCTTATGGAAGTTTTCCCTCATGGAGTCCGCCGCTCGCTGACTGCTGGCAAGCTCCTCACTGTCCTCCACAATCTTGGTGTTCAGGTGAGAGATCTGTAACACCAGAAGGAACATCTCACGTCAAGCTACTCTCGTCTGGGTCAAAGGTCAGATAACGAAAACAATCAGAAACATCTCGCATCAAGTTACGCCCATTTTAGTCAAAGATCAGATAACAAAAACAATCAGGAACATCTCGCATCAAGTTACGCACAGGAAGGAAAAAAAAAAAAAAGCTTCCTAGGAAGATCATTGGAGATGCGTTTCACTGCTGATGCTCACAAAACTGGCTAGCAATGACGAACTATTTGGTGAACTTCCAGTGTCTGCACCGACAGACACCTGTGTCAAGAAGCTCCCCAGGTACAGCCCTGGTGCCGGGCCTCACCTGCTCTGATGGAACCACAAACCTGGCCAGCATGACAAACTATCTGGTGAACTACCAGTGTCCGCATCGACAGACAGCTGTGTCAAGAAGCTCCCCAGGTACAGCCCTGGTGCCGGGCCTCACCTGCTCTTCCAGGTGCGATATCTTGTCACTCCAGGTGGATTTGATTTCCGTCAGCTGCTGCCTCGTCTCCGACAGCTTCTTCTCCAGGGCTTCCCGCTGCAACAGAACGACAGTCCTGCTCTCAATGCCACCCAAAAGCAAAGCCATACCCCGATCTTCCTTTATCAACACCTCTTGGGGAAGGAGGAGAAGGAGGAGGAGGTGGTTGAACACTGGGCCGTGAACCCTGAATGAGTCTACAACCATGAGGAAGTGGTACAACAGTTCCTTACCTCAGCTTGAACGGCTGTGACTTGTTCCCTGACAAACCATACTGCTATGAGAAACAGGTACAACTATAACAGTTCCTTACCTCGGTACAACAATAACAGTTCCTTACCTCGGCTTGAACGGCTGTGACTTGTTCCCTGACAAACCATACTGCTATGAGAAACAGGTACAACTATAACAGTTCCTTACCTCAGCTTGAACGGCTGCGACTTGTTCCCTGACAAACCATACTGCTATGAGAAACAGGTACAATTCCTACAGTTCCTTACCTCAGCTTGAACGGCTGCGACTTGTTCCCTGACAAACCATACTGCTATGAGAAACAGGTACAATTCCAACAGTTCCTTACCTCAGCTTGAACGGCTGCGACTTGTTCCCTGACAAACCATACTGCTATGAGAAACAGGTACAATTCCAACAGTTCCTTACCTCAGCTTGAACGGCTGCGACTTGTTCCCTGACAAACCATACTGCTATGAGAAACAGGTACAATTCCTACAGTTCCTTACCTCAGCTTGAACGGCTGCGACTTGTTCCCTGACAAACCATACTGCTATGAGAAACAGGTACAATTCCAACAGTTCCTTACCTCAGCTTGAACGGCTGCGACTTGTTCCCTGACAAACCATACTGCTATGAGAAACAGGTACAATTCCAACAGTTCCTTACCTCAGCTTGAACGGCTGTGACTTGTTCCCTGACAAACCATACTTCTATGAGGAACGGGTACACCTCCAACAGTTCCTTACCTCAGTCAGCCATGACAGCTCTGACACTGTCATCTCCTGACAAACTACGACCACAAGGAAAGGGTACACCTGCAACAACTCCCTACCGCCACTGGGATGGCTGTGGAGCTGCCGCCATCCAAGCGGAGGTATGGAATTGTCGCCACCATGACCACGCAGCTCCTTACCTCAGCTTGGAGGGCTCTGATTCTCGTCTCCTGATAAACTACGACCATAAGGAAGTGCACCTCTGCAACAGTTCCATGATGGCTGTGACGCTGTCGTCCTGTGACAAACTATGAACATGAGGGAAGTGTACATCTGCAAAAGCTCTTTACCTCAGCCATGATGGCTGTGACTCTGTCGTCCCCAGACAAACTATAAACATGTGGGAAGTGTACATCTGCAAAAGCTCTTTACCTCAGCCATGATGGCTGTGACTGTTGTCCTGTGACAAACTATGAACATGAGGGAAGTGTACATCTGCAAAAGCTCCTTACCTCAGCCATGATGGCTGTGACTCTGTCGTCCCCAGACAAACTATGAACATGTGGGAAGTGTACATCTGCAACAGTTCCTTACCTCAGCCATGATGGCTGTGACTCTGTCGTCCTGTGACAAACTATGAACATGAGGGAAGTGTACATCTGCAAAAGCTCTTTACCTCAGCCATGATGGCTGTGACTGTTGTCCTGTGACAAACTATGAACATGAGGGAAGTGTACATCTGCAAAAGCTCTTTACCTCAGCCATGATGGCTGTGACTCTGTCGTCCCCAGACAAACTATAAACATGTGGGAAGTGTACATCTGCAAAAGCTCTTTACCTCAGCCATGATGGCTGTGACTCTGTCGTCCTGTGACAAACTATGAACATGAGGGAAGTGTACATCTGCAAAAGCTCTTTACCTCAGCCATGATGGCTGTGACTCTGTCGTCCCCAGACAAACTATAAACATGTGGGAAGTGTACATCTGCAAAAGCTCTTTACCTCAGCCATGATGGCTGTGACTCTGTCGTCCTGTGACAAACTATGAACATGAGGGAAGTGTACATCTGCAACAGTTCCTTACCTCAGCCATGATGGCTGTGACTCTGTCGTCCCCAGACAAACTGTGATCATGCAGTCGCTGCTCCAGGGTACCCACTCGCTCCTGAAGAACGTCAATGTGGTCCTGCTTTTCTTCCAGCAATTTCGACATCTTAAAAAACAAACAAGCGATGCAAATTACAAAACACACATCCGCAACTCGTCTCTTCCGAAGCAACTACAGATACTGTCATCACCATTTTCACGCACACGCACACACACTAAACAAAACACAAAACAACCAAAAAACCCTGTTCATGGTTATACACCTTCAAAACCACCACAGACCGAAAGTTTGAAGAACTGAGCTCTCTTCACATGGTTTGCAAAAATATTTTCAGACATGAGTCCCTCAAAACCTCTGCGCCTTCTGCATAAAGCCAGCAAATTTAGTCTCCAAAAAGGTACAGACATGTTGGCAGAGGTACTCTTATCCTGTTATCATAACCAAACACGTTCACACACAAAACAAACATCAAAATGAAAGGTTCACCTGTAACTATGCTTCAGTTTTCATGGGGAGGAGGGGGAGTCGGGGGTGGGGGGGGGGGGGGGGGGGGGAGAGAAGAAGAAAAAGAAAGAGAAAGAATGACTTTTAAAGACCAGGTAATTTTATTATTTTCAATCAACTGTTCAGCTGCAGTACTGGCCAGCAAATGATGACAGAGAGAGAGAGAGAGAGACAGAGACAGAGACAGAGAGACAGACAGACAGACAGACAGACAGAGGAGAGAGACAGAGACAGAGACAGAGACACAGAGAGAGAGAGAGATGTAATGCACTATTAAATCAGGCTGTGTATTGTTGTAATGTGTCATGTACAGCACTCTGAGCCTCACACATGTAGAGTCCTAGAGGAACTGCTGGGAATATGTGCATGTTTTCTCGAGTTGTTCAACTTCATTCTGTCAGTGTGTATTACTGTAATGTTTCATGTAAAGCACTTTGGGCCTCACACATGTAGAGTCCTAGAGGAACTGCTGGGAATATGTGCATGTTTTCTCGAGTTGTTCAACTTCATTCTGTCGGTGTGTATTACTGTAATGTTTCATGTAAAGCACTCTGAGCCTGACACATGTAGAGTCCTAGCGGGATTTGGCGCAGGATGTAGAAATGCTCTTATTATTATTATATCATGATAATTATCCCAATCCAATGAAGTGGTCAAATATTCCAATAACTGGAATAACTGTATGCAGGCAGGACGATGCTCTGCAGCAGGATCCGTGCTTAGTTCTAAGCCTCACCTCTTTCCTCAAAAAGTTTTCAATGCAACCACCATGTGGTGTCACACTGACTGGTTGAACACACGATGGTCTCTATTTAGCACTGCTAGAGTCCTTTGATTGCAGTTAATATAATCTCTTGCCATGTAATGTAATGTAAAAGAGCATTTGTAAGGCGCTTACATCTAATGCGAGTCTGAAGCGCACAATGCAAAAAGAATAAGTCAACAAAATGTATATAAGCAACCTAGAGCACAAAAAAAACCCTACTAATTACATAGACACGCAATAACTTGAATAAGGTCAGCAAATATACACAACTTAGAACACAATGAACCCTACTAATTACATAAACACGCAATAAGGTCAACAAATATACACAACCTTGAACACATTGAACCCTACTAATTACATAAATATGCAATAAGGTCAACAAATATACACAACCTTGAACGCAGTGAACCCTACTAATTATATAAACACACTACAAGACTTCATTCAACAGCTTTCTCATCACTTTCAATGCATGCACGCACACACTCACAATCACACACACACACTCTCTCTCTCTCTCTCTCTCTCTCTCTCTCTCTCTCTCTCTCTCTCTCTCTCTCTCTCTCTCTCTCTCCACTTCACATGGTCATTAATAAACAGGTGCCATTTTATTCAAGGTTTCATCCTGAATCAACCAATCTTTTGCTATGTATCTACAAGCTTCAGCATGTGAGGAAAAAAATGGCAGCCACTGTGACTGTTCAGGATTTTCCCGCAGAATATTAATTCATCGTTACTGGTACACTGGTACTAATTACAGTTCACAGAGAAAGGCTTCTACAAAACCAAAAACGTTGAACACAATGAGGTGCTACATACAAACTAAACAACAAAAGAGCTAAAAAAAAAAATAACACAAAAGCGGTGGAGTTTCTTAGCTTGCATAATTATTGCACATTACAAAAATTAACAACTAACAAAAACTTAAATACTAATGCAAACTGATCTTAGCTTGCCTACTACAAATACAAACAAACAAACAAAATCTGTGATCATCATGACCTGTATGTGAGACACGGAAACTAAGAAAACAAAATGAGCTAGAAACAACAAAAAAGGCTGTGTTTTTTAATTTGCAGAAAGCAAACTACA
>OY757551.1:17880394-17892894 GCA_963584105.1 Alviniconcha strummeri
TGAGTTTTAAGGCACTGCCCAGGTTCACCTGCGCCTTGAAAGTCTTGAAGAATCAGTGGGGTAAAAGTATATGTCACTGAGTGTGTGCAGTGTGTGTGTGTGTGTGTGTGTGTGTGTGTGTGTGTGTGTGTGTGTGTGTGTGTGTGTGTTAGTGTGTGGGTGTGTTAGTGTTAGTGGATGTGTGTGTGTTTGTGTGTGTTAGTATGCGTTAGTGTGTGTGTGTGGGTGTGGGGTGTGGGTGTGTTGTGTGTGCCTGCATGCATGAGTGCATACATGTGTGTGTGATACAGATGTTAACACAGTAACAATCACAAACAAGTTCCCACGTTTACCTACACAATCACAAACAAGTTCCCACATTTACCTACAGAATCACAGCTAAACAAGTTCCCATGTTTACCTAGAGAATCCCACAAGTTCTCATGTTTACCTACACAATCACAAACAAGTTCCCACATTTACCTACACAACCACAAATAAACAAGTTCCCACACTTACCTACACAACCACAAATAAACAAGTTCCCACCCTTACCTACACAACCACACATAAACAAGTTCCCACATTTACTTACACAATCACAAACAAGTTCCCACATTTACCTACACAACCACAGCTAAACTAGTTCCCACAATTACCTGCACAATCACAAACAAGTTCCCACATTTACCTACACAATCACACATAAACAAGTTCCCCCAGTTACCTACACAATCCAAACAAGTTCCCACATTTACTTACACAATCACAAATAAAAAGGTTCCTACGTTTACCCAGAAGGCGGCCAAACAAGTTCCCCACTCTACCTACACTGGCACAAGTGACCACAGTCAGCGAAGACGCTAAGACACTAGCATCAACTGCCAACAGGCAGGAAAGGAAAGAGACAGGTATGGTTACACAGCATGACAAAAAAAAAGAGTTAATCCTCTTGTTTCAAACTCTCACCTGCTGGGACGCCTGAATGGGAGAAGGTGGAAAACAGACGTTAGACACAACAACATCCAAGGGGTGGTGCTTCGCTCAACACTTATACACCTCATGCCATGCACCGACACACGCCGACATTTCCACTTCCAGGCAACCACAGCACAACAGCAATGACGCAAGCGACAGCTTTCAGACGAAATGATTGACAACAAAGCTGAGTAGAGGCTCGGTAACCGGGCATAAACAGTGCAGCTTCGTCGCAGTTGTGTGTGCTAATTTGACTTGTGCCTAATAAACAGTGGACAGTGAGCACAAGCCATCAAAACTGATGAGGTACACTGATGAGGGACTTTTTTTTTTCAACCAGTGTATTTTTTTCACGCCCTTCATCCAACGATCACAGTGATCTCTCTTATGCTACATTAGCATATACAACAACAACAAAAACTAAGCCGTAAGCCCATCAGGCAAGTCGTAACTTAGCCTTCTGCCTTGATCGTTTCTCTAAATTTCGCAAACTTTTTGATCCTCAGAGAGAGCTGTGATGTCTGTGATGATTTTACCTTGCCTAAAACTGCGAAAACAAGGCAAAGTGCCTGTGTGAAATGGAAAAATGTTCTTTATAATAATTCAGGGGGAAAGAACATTAGGCTAATAATAACTCCATAAATAATTCGGATTTTTTTTTTTTTAAGAAATAACATTTCAGGGGGGAAAGCAGGAGGCTTATAATAATAATTCCATAAATAACTGAAAACGATTAATAACTGTCAACTTCTGCGGCAGACCTGTATGGTGAGGACAAAAGTTCCGGTCCTTTCGAACCCCGAGCTGACAGCGCTGCATCGTTACCTTATTTCTGTGCATCTCCGAGCTGTGTTCCAGCGCCCGGTAGTTGCTGTCCAGCTCCGACAGCTGTCGGTTCACCTCTGCTATCTGGTTCTGTTTCTGTGAACAACACCCGCACGTGCGTGCATAAGCATGGCCAGGAAAACGTCCCCCACAGCTGGGTCAGCTTGACCTCATGACCTCATACCACGCCGCCACTCTATCACGGGCGGGAGCTGCCGCAAGTATCGTTTTGTCGCGACAGAAGTTTTGTCATGACAAGCATACTTTTGTCGCGACAAACATGTGTTTGTCATGACAAAACGTGTCTTTTGTCACGACAAAAGTTTTGTCGTGGCAAGCATACTTTTATCATGACGAAAGAGTTTTGTTGCAACAAACACATGTTGCAACAAACACATGTTTGTTGCAACAAAAATGATACTTGTGGCAGGGCAGATCCTGCCAATGATGCCACTCAGGGTACTGGCCACTTTCTCATTATAATTAACAAGTTCTTTCCTAGCGTTCTGAGATAACATGGAAGAAGGCAAGAAATGGTGGTGACTAAGTTTGGTGTTTCTGTTAATCGGGTAAAGATGCTCAGCATAAGACGACCAACAGCTCTGATAAAAATAAACGCTCCAGAACACACTTCCAAAGACATCAGATGCCTACAGTCTGCCTCTTCCTTTAGATCGGTACTCAGATTTCACCTTTTGTTTAACATGCAGGCGTGCATGCATTGTGCGCGTGTGCATGCATGTGTATGTGTGTAGTGCACATGCACACACGCATGTGCACATGCACACAAAGATACATAAAGTGTGCAATATTTCCCCACATAGGAGTAGAAGAAGTTGAAGCAGGTGCACCCCCACCACAACTCCCTACCATCTGCGCAGACTCACACACACATACACACCAGTACAAATGCATGTATACATACACACACACATGCACACACACACACATGCACACACACACACACACACACACACACACACACACACATTGCACACACAGATACACTAACTAACTAACACACACACACACACACACACACACACACACACACACACACACACACACACACACACACACACACAGGCACGCACACACACACACACACATTGCACACACAGATACACTAACTAACTAACACACACACATACACACACACACACACGCGCGCGCGCGCACACACGCACGCACACACACACACACACACACACACACTCATACGGGCACACAAATGAACACACAGACACACACACACACACACACACACTCACACACACATTGCACACACAGATACATTCACACACACACACACACACACACACACACACACACACACACACACACACACACACACATTGCACATGCAGATACACTAACACACACACACACACACACACACACACACACACACACACACACACACACACACAGAGATACACTAATACACACACACACACAACTGCACACATAGATACACACACACACAACTGCACACACAGATACAATAACACACACAAACACACACACACACACAAACTGCACACACAGATACACTAACACATACACACACACACACAATTGCACACGCAGATACATTAACACATGTATACATAACTGCATACACAGATACACACACACACATACACACACACACACACACACACACACACACACACACACACACGCGCACACACAGACAAGCCCCTCCCCAACCCCACCTCCCACCCCACAACTCACCATTCCTTTTCCAGACTTTCCGCTTTGTCTTTGACTTGCTTCAGCTCCGATTCCAGCTGTTTCTCTCGGGACTGGCTGGATTCCAGGAGCTGTGTTTTGGTTTCCAGGTCTTTGCGGCACGTCTCCAACTCTGCCTGGGCCAGCAACAACTGCAAGCCAAATGAACACACGAAATGGTTTCCACAGGTTGCAGAACATCAACCAACACACAGTTCACACAGGATCTTTACTTCAGGAGAAAAAAAAAAAAAAAAAAAAAAATGAATCCAAAAACTTGTTTTTAAAAGACCATTTTCCCAAACCAGACTTTTCTTTTTTCCTCTTTTTTTTTTTTTTTTTTTTGCCAGGCACATCACTTTTATTGAAACAGCACGCATCCGTTCAAATAACAATACATTCGCTCACTGATTCAGTCTCCCTGCCTGGGCCATGGTTCTATCCCAGTCATATCCACCTCACCCGAGGGTACTGGATAATGACCAGGACACATTTTCCAGGCCAGACTTATAGCTCAGTTAGATGCATATATATATATAAATACACAATTTTGACACTCATGTTGGTAAGTTAAATCAAAAAAACATTGCACTTCCCTTTCATGGCCCATAGTTTGGCCTTCCATTTTGGGGGGGGGGTTGATTTTCTCTCCCCAAATAACTACTGCATTTTCATTTTTTTTCCCAAGCCTGCAATAGGTGCCTTCTTCTCAGTCCCCCCCCCCCCCCCCCCCCCACCCCCAATCTTTACAGACCGCACAAACCCATGTCACTCAAATACATTTCTATATTTTATACCCTGTATTGAAAAACAAAACAAACAAAGAAACAACACCAAAACATGACTAACCCTATATTGAAAAACAAAATGAACAAACAAACAACACCAAAATATGACTAACTGGCCAATTTACACCCAAGTAGCCAAGTACACCCATTTTAATACTAATTTACACCCAAGTAGCCAAGTACACCCATTTTAATACTAAGTTACTATGAACCTGAACAGCAACAAGAGCAAGCCTGGTCCCACCCTTAAAGGGCTCTGTGTTCTTCCCTGCTAGAAGATGGTATGTTTAACATTACTAAAACACTAACAACACAAGATCCTCTTGATTCACCTTAGAAAGCTTACACACACACACACGCACATGCACACACACACACACACTCTCTTACACATACATGTGCATGCACACACACACACACACACAAACATGCTGGTACACAAACATACATGCATGCATGCACAGCAAGCAAACCACACACATACCAGAGAACACACATATGCACATGCATGCATCCACACATACACATACACACACACACATACATACATCCTGAAGGAACACACACACACACACACACACACACACACACACATGCAAAGAATCTCTCTCACACACACACACACACACACACACACACACACACACACACACACACACACACACACACACACACACACACACACAGTACAGAGTCTGGTACAATAATCAACATGGACTAAAGGGAGGCGAGCTTGCAGTTCAGTCAGTTTTCAATCAGTACCTACTACCAGTGGCATCACTCAGACCTGTATCATGCAAAACTGCAGCGAGAAACAAACCAAAACAAAAGCCAAACAAAAGTGACGGCATGCGTGCACAGCTTTCACACGTGCTGAAACTCTTGTCACTTACGCTGACTTGAAAACACAAACACAAGCATCATGCAGAAATGTACTTTATCAACCAACCAGCCCACAAGTAAGTCAAATCAGTCTGTCAATTTTTAAGAGCAAGAGAAGAAAAAAGGAGAATACGTACGGCATATGGCAAACAGAAATCATGTACTCTCATCAATTACTGATGATGATACTGACGATGATAATTGCTCCATATCCACACGTAAATCATGCTCAAGGTGCAGTAATGTCAAAGAGACAGAGAAAACAGAAAAAAAGACTTATGGATTATTATTTTTGAAATGGAGGGGGAGGGCGGGTGTCACCCACAAAGCATTCTGATCTAACCCCAAGAAGAGGTGAGGAAGATGAAACCAAAAACACACACACCAAAAGCGTACCAAAAAAAATAATAATAAAAAATAAGCAACCCTTCCAAATGCCTTTTCCGTGTCTATGCCTCTTCCTAATGATGTGTAGAGAAACCGCCCGAGCCAACCAATAAAAACGGCATGAGAAACAAACCCACAGCCCCGAAGATTTATTTTTATTTTTAAAAACACCACACACAACTGTGGGTGGAGACAGACCATGTGCTTGACTTTGGCAAGCTCCTGCACAGCGAAGTCTTGCATTTCGTCCGTGTCGGCTTCAAACTTGAGAAATTTCTCACGGTATTCTTCCGCTGACCGTAGCTTTTGGGTAAGCTCTTGTATGTCCTGCATACATACACGATAACAACGGTTTACCATTCAAGTGGTGCAGACTGATTTCTGCAATCCTGCTTTCGATTTTGCCGCCCAGCTTGACCTCCCTTGTGAATATTAAGGAGGGTCTGTTTACCTTCAAAGTGAAAATCAAGGTCATGCTGGCCCAACGTTTTTAGTGTCATTCGACTTTTTGTTTCAGCGTCTTGTTGTTGTTGTTGTTGTTGTTGTTGTTGTTGTTTTGTTGTTGTTGTGTGTGTGTGCGTGCGTGCGTGCGTGCGTGCGTGCCTGCCTGCCTGCCTGCCTGCGTGCGTGCGTGTGTGTGTGTGTTTAAAAAAACTCAACCCTTTTAACAGTATCTCAAAGAACAGATCTGCACACCTTCCCTGTACTTTTCTCATCTTGTATCACAGTTCTCCATGTCATGCCGTCATCATGCATTGCTTTTCGCGTGTCTTGTGCTGGTTGTTTGGATAGGTGCTAGGAAGTGCATTGTAGGAATTTCCACTGTTATTATCCTTACTGTTTTGATAGGTAGTGCACTGTAGGAAGTTCAGTTATTATTATCATTGCTGTCATAATCTTCTAACTTCATGGGGCTTGTGTCTCTTCCAAAAAATATCAAGGTTGTTAAAATGACACTCTAAATATTTACCTTTAGCAAACATGAATGTCACACCTTGAACAGTCTTGTATTAACAGTTTTTGATGCTGCCTTCCAAAAAAAGTCCCAGACACAATTAACATGATCGTAAACGGCTTGACAAACAATGACACCCAGTTTTGTCTATTTCTTAACATATTAAAGGTAGGAATAGCAAATTAGTACACACAAGCTAATGAAACAATGCAGCAAATCTACAGAGAAAAACAAAACAACAATGACCCAACATGATAGCCGTGAAAATTCTACTGCACAGAGGTAGCTACAAATATCGCAAGAACACAAGTATGAAGAAGAAGCAGACGTCAACATTTCAACAGTCTGTACCACAGACCAGCTAGTCTGAAAGCATTTTACAACAAAACAATAAACAGGGGTCCAGCTGTTAAAATCACTCGACTGACATGCACCAACAATCAGAAAAACGCCGTGCAAAAATGGGTCATTCTTAAAGAATATTCATGAGGGGGGTCACGCAGGGTCACAAAATCAAATGGGGACTGGGCACAGTAATGACCTTGGGTCACGCTTTATGAGCTAGGTCAAGGTGGGTCACGAGATTGATTCCTTTCCCTCTGCTTCATGACCCACCGTGATTTGTCTCATTTAGGACAATTCCATCTCATTTAGGACAACTCTGGGTCAAAGTTGTGCCCAATCTTGCTTTCAACTGCATGACCCACCATGACCTATGTCATTCAGGACAACTCTATTTCATTTAGGACAACCGATCTCATTTAAGAAAACTCCATCTCATTTAGGTCAACTCTAGGTCAATGTTGTGCCCAATCTCAATTTTGACTTTATGACCCACCATGACCTATCTCATTTAGGACAACTCCAGGCTAATGCTGTGCACAACTGTTGTGCCCAGTCTCAATTTTGACTTATGACCCACTATGACCTATCTCATTTAGGACAACTCCAGGCTAATGCCGTGCACAACTGTTGTGTCCCACCTCAATTTTGACTTTACGACCTACTATGACCTATCTCATTTAGGGCAACTCCAGGCCAATGCTGTGCACAACTGTTGTGCCCAGTCTCAATTCTGAATGTGACCCACTATGACCTATCTCATTTAGGACAATTCCAGGCCAATGCTGTGCACAACTGTTGTGTCCCACCTCAATTTTGACTATACGACCTACTATGACCTATCTCATTTAGGGCAACTCCAGGCTAATGCCGTGCACAACTGTTGCTGCCAATCCCAATTTTGACTTATTTATTTTTATGACCCACCATGACCTATCCCATTCAGGACAACTCCAGGCCAATGCTGTGCACAATCTCGCTTTTGATTTTGGGGCCCATCGTGACCCGTCCCATCAGGAATGGTCCATGGGCGCAGCAGACCATGGCACATACTGTATACAGCTGAGCTCCGGGCAAACACCGCTGCACTGTGCTTACCTTTTCCTGGGCCAGTTTGCCTTCCTGGTAGTTGGCAATCAGCTTGTCTCTGTAGGCCTCAAACTCCATCTTCTGCTCTGAAAGGCGTTTGCTGAGAACTGCACACACACACACACACACACACACACACACACACACACACACACACACACACAGTAGATAACACATGCAACATACAATGTTGGAGGAGTTAGCTTAGCATTTTTTGGTTTTGTTTATGCTTTGTATATTGATGAATAATAATGATCTATTTGATTAATTTGATTTGACTGATTATTTGATTTAATTTGATTGTGGGCCAAAATCTGATTCAGCTCGGGAGGGAGTAGGAGGGAGGGGGGCAGGGGGTGGGAGGGAGTGGGGGGATGAGGGTGGAAGGGGGGTGGGGGGGGAGGGGAACTGATTCCCGCAATAGGCTCTTTATGAAGGGAGTAGGATTCTTGGCGAGTGCCGCTGCAAAGAGAGGCCCTGATGAGCACTGCTGCAGTTCTTTTCCATTTCACTTTGTTCTCAGTGAAAATAATCTGAATTTTTTTTCGCTTCCAGAAAAATGGCAAATGCTTGTACTTTGCAGCATAAACATAAGCCTTTGTTTTGAATTGCCCAAGAATTCAGCGCCAAGACCACACAAAGCATAATACAGAAACTGACACTATGGCAGTGAGAGGTCACGAGACTTACACATGCGCCATTGAAAACCCAGAACTAGGCATTTTCCGGACTGGAAAACAAACGAGTAAGTAAGTAAACTGGTGTTTTACGCCCAGTCTACCAATGCGGTTATATCAGAGATACACATTTTGTCATCATATATTACCTTTTCTAAATATATATGCAATTTTAAAACTATACTTAAAAGGGAAGTAAGACACAGACATACCAAAAAGTAATTGAAGTTCACATTTTTCACACACGCTGCACAATATGTTTAGAAATATTTATGATTTTTTTTCTTTTTTCAATTTTTTGTAAGCTTGAAATTTAGGCCTACAAAATGAGCTCAAATCCTATTAGCAAACAGGTCTGGATCACCTCTGAACCAGAAGACCATTCTACAGGGCACTGACCTTCATCGTGTTGCTTGATCTGATTCTCTTGCTGCTCGATGGTTTTATTCTTGTCCTTGATCAACGCTGCCAGATCTGGAACCAAGCAAACCAGACAGACCTAGAGCCGAATCAACACACAAGGGACTTAATTACTACGTAGGACACGAAAAACAACAGCAAAGACCTGAGTTACCTGAGTTGTCTATGGTAACTCTCACCTGACATGCGAGTAAATACAAGGTACAGAAACTCCACCAGAGGTGCATCCTCTAACTTATTTAAGGCCCACAGCCTAATGAAAAGCATACACATACATTCAGCTTTCGACTGCATGACCCACCATGACCTAGCTCAATGTTTATTCAGCTTCAAGGAAACAGCCCAGTATGTTTTACCCAACAGGCTCAAGAGATACAAATCAAAACATAGAATAACAAATTTTGATGTAAAAATGCCCAACTGATTAATTTTTTTAATTCAAATTTAGAAAAGAAATTCCTGACTCAGTGTACCCACTGACCCAACAGAACTGGCGTGTGCTTGCACCGCTCAAGCCAAACCACCAAAAAGACTGTGGTATGCAACAGGGAAGCAGTGACACTTGACACCTGTGTGAATTTCATCTTTAATCCTTATTTAAGGCAAGTGAAAATACATCTTGAAAATGGCACTGTCGGTAAAAATTCCCCATGTGGTTCAGAAAGAGTTAAAGGGGAACAAGGAGAAAATGGCACTGTCCACAGAATTTCCCATGTGGCTAAGGAAGAGTTAAACGGAAACAAGGGAGAAATGGCACTGTCCATAAAACTGCACATGTGGCTATGAAAGAGTTAAAGGGGAACAAGGGGGAGGGGGGGGAATGGCATGGTCCATAAATTCCACATGTGGGTATGAAAGAGTTAAAGGGGAACAAGGGGGGAAATGGCATGGTCCATAAAATTCCACATGTGGGTATGAAAGAGTTAAAGAGGAACTGGGGGGGGGGGGGGGGGGGGGGGGGGCATGGTCCATAATATTCCATGTGTGGGTACGAAAGAGTTAAAGGGGAACAAAGGGGAAATGGCATGGTCCATAAAATTCCACATGTGGGTATGAAAGAGTTAAAGGGGAACAAAGAGGGAAATGGCATGGTCCATAAAATTCCACATGTGTCTATGAAAGAGTTAAAGGAGAGTGGAAATGAATCCGCACCACAGGCCCTATCAATAGGAATGAAACAAAACAAAACAAAAAAGACATATTTTTTGTTAACAACCAACATGTGCTCGTCAAAACACAACCATGTGCCCAGCACCCCGTATCAATGACATCCACAACCAAGGTGGGAAGTGCAACACCTCATGTTCAATAAGCCAGCTTTTTTTCTTCTGCTCTTCACTGGTAAAAAGCAAGCCAACAGGGCTGCACCTGAGAGCCCACATTTGAAGCGAATAACAATACAAATAACAGATTATTTGAGGCACCCCATCTCATAAAAGAGGTAGTCCTTTGTCAAGGTTTCCTCTCGTGGAAAACGGAAATACTGACCACTGATGTTGCCCTCCATCTTCTTGCACTGCTCTGTGCGTTTGGTCAGCATGGCCAGTATCTCTTCTTTGGACATGGTGATTTCTTTTCCCTGTAAAACAAACAAAAATGTCAAAGAAAAAAGAAAAAGACGTCATAAACATCTCAATCGGCTACCAGATCTAGTCCATCAATCAGTCAATCAGCTCAACCAATCAACTACCAGATCTAGTCCATCAATCAGTCAATCAACTCAACCAATCAACTACCAGATCTAGTCCATCAATCAGTCAATCAGCTCAACCAATCAACTACCAGATCTAGTCCATCAATCAGTCAATCAGCTCAACCAATCAACTACCAGATCTAGTCCATCAATCAGTCAATCAACTCAACCAATCAACAACCAGATCTAGTCCATCAATCAGTCAATCAACTCAACCAATCAGCTACCAGATCTAGTCCATCAATCAGTCAATCATCTCAATCAATCAACTACCAGATCTAGTCCATCAATCAACTCAACCAATCAACTGCCAGATCTAGTCCATCAATTAGTCAATCAGCTCAACCAAACAACAACCTCTAGTCCATCAATCAGTTGATCAGCTCAACCAATCAACTACCAGATCTAGTCCATCAATCAGTCAATCAGCTCAACCAATCAACTACCAGATCTAGTCCATCAATCAGTCAATCAGCTCAACCAGTCAACTACCAGATCTAGCCCAGCAATCAGTCAATCAGCTCAACCAATCAACAAACTCACAGACAAGTTGTTTGTGAATGCAAGCAGTTAACTTTCTCCTTGTGTAGGGGAGCGGGGTGGGGAGTGAGGGGAGCAGCTTGGAAGCATGAATAATGAGTCACAAGTCAGAGGTTGCTATAACATAACCTTTGCTTACACCAACCAGGAAACAGTGTAGGCTCTCGCCTGAATCAGACACACTGGTGCCCAAACAACAGCTCACACTAAAAGACAACCTGCTTCTGCAGGGACACTGGGGGAAAGCAGACGCGGCTGGCCCAGCGCGCAAGTTCCAACACTTCAGATAACTAGGGTCATAAAACTCCCACCCAATCTAAACAAGAGAAAGGACAAGAGGAAAGAAAAGGTTAAAGGTCATGGCCCTGGACGTACACAATGCACTTGGTTACACTTGTCTTCTGGGAGCTGTGGGATGACTTGCCTGAATTTGGACTTTTCACTGGCACGTTCTCACACGGGGGGTAAAAGTTCCCAAAACGGACATTCCTGGTCAGTCTGATCTCTGTTTGGTGCTATTCTTAAAGAAAGTGAAAGACAGTTCCCAAAATAAATCAGTAAGTAAACATGATGCTTAACGTCCACAGAAACCGTAAGGCTTATTATTCTCACACGGGGGTAAAAGTTCCCAAAACGGACATTCCTGGTCAGTCTGATCTCTGTTTGGTGCTATTCTTAAAGAAAGTGAAAGACAGTTCCCAAAATAAATCAGTAAGTAAACATGATGCTTAACGTCCACAGAAACCGTAAGGCTTATTATTCTCACACAGGGGGTAAAAGTTCCCAAAATGGACATTCCTGGTCAGTCTGATCTCTGTTTGGTGCTATTCTTAAAGAAAGTGAAAGACAGTTCCCAAAATAAATCAGTAAGTAAACATGATGCTTAACGTCCACAGAAACCATAAGGCTTATTAGGGACGGGGAAAAGCAAAATAAATGATGATGAATTGATGCTTAATGTCCTCAGATGTCAGTTGACATATTAGGGACAAGTTGTGACCAATGCCAAAGCACGGTTCAATAAATCTGTACGTCCACGGAAACCAGAAGGCTCGTTAGGATGGACAGCCCAGGACGTCCACCTTGACTCTCACACAGCTCCTGAACTATGACCAAAATAAATGTCTCTGGTTAGCTTTAGATAGCCTCCACAATACACAGTTCCCAAAATAAATGTCTCTGGTTAGATTTAGATAGCCTCCACAATACAC
>OY757551.1:17897894-17919316 GCA_963584105.1 Alviniconcha strummeri
ACTATCAAGAGTAATCTTCGCTCTCTTCTTTGGCTTCTCACATGCAGTGCACGTGTACAAATACTATAACTGTCATGTTCAACAGTGTCTGTTAGTCGTAGACAGCTTTGACAATTTACAACAAAGTGCCCGGTAAGCAGAAGAAAACCTTAATTCAAAGCTGTCATTAGTGTCAGTGTCAACAAACCTTTTCTTGTTTTATTTTTTAACTTTAATCGTACTGAAACAAAAGGGGAAAAAGAATGTCAAAACCAATAAACAAACAGACACAAACATGATACTGACCACTGTCTCAAAATATGTTACTTATGGATCTTACACACAAACAGAAGCAGGAAATCACACTACAGAAACCCAGATCGTCAGCCATCACACAGTTGTCACAGGAACTGACATCACCGCTCCAACATTTTCATTTCCCAAAATGAAGATCAACAACAACAAAAATCACGATTGACGACTGCATCTGTCTTCTTGCCCGCAAGGAGACAGACCTTTTTCTTTTGTTCTTTTGCAGGGATTGCTTGAAATTGTAATGCTGTTTGTATCCCCACCCCGCTTTGTGTGTGTGTGTGTGTGTGTGTGTGTGTGTGTGAACAGGACACCAAGGGACGTCACTGTTGTTTCTGAACTTTTGTTTATAGACAGAAGAAAGAACAACTGTGGGGTTTGTCTGCTTGAATAGCTCATTTTCTCTGGTATTTCGTGACGAGAATGTGACTACTGCTAAAGACCAGCCTAGGTTAGTTCACCTTCACTGTAGAGACACTTCCTTTTGTGTTTCGACACCCGGACTTCGGAGTCAACACTTGCGCAGCATTGCCATCGCGCCTGATTCAAGTTACTGCACATAGTTAATTACGAAAAGATACCATGTCCCCTGAATCTTTCAATAGGAGATGTACTAACTCAATTCAGTTCAGTTTAAGATGGTATCTGTGCGTTCGGAAAAGCCCATAATGATGTGTTCCACCCCTTCTCTCAGAGGTTTTCCCCTGCATTGAAACATTTCCAATGTTTGTCTGATTGACGAAGACCCAGATCAGCGCTTTAACTTGTAATATCTTGACATGATCTGTAACATTAGCCGTGAGCCCCCACCGCCACCCCCGCCCCGCCCCCCGCCCCCCGCCCCCACTCTGCATTGTTGTTTCAACATACTGTGGGTGATGATAACATGATATATATAATAAAACTTTTATTAACCAAAATTTTTGAAACAAGAATCACTGCTAGCGTTCTAAAACAGGATCCACACACATAATAGGTGATGATGATGATGATGATGATGATGATGAAGTGATGCTTAATGTCCTCAGATGTCAGTTGAAATATTAGGAACAAGTTGTGACCAATGCTGAAACATGGTTCAATAATTCTTTACGTCCACGGAAACTAGAAGGTTTGTTAGGACGGACAGCCCAGGACGTCCACCTCGACTCTCACACAGCTCCTGAACTATGACATAATAGGTTAAAAAGAACGCTATTATTACAAAACACAACATGCAAATTTTCAAGGTAATCTCCTTTTATCCAGCTACAAAATGACACCTAAACAACAGTTAAATGGTGAAAGACGATTAAAAATGAGATGGCAAGCTAAATCACTTACCTGTTTTTGTTTTAAGTGATTTAGCTCAACATCTCATTTTTCATCTTTCACCCTTTAACTATTGTTTAGGTGTCATTTTGTAACTTGATAAAGGGGAATACCCTGAAAATTTGCATATTTTGTCCTAATAATGAATAGAGTTCTTTTGAACCGTTTATGGGTTTGGATCCTTTATTAACCAAAATTGATTACCTTTGTGTATTTATAAATGAGCTAATTTTTGGCAGCAGCTGCAGCAAGCCTACCAATGTACCATGAATTTTTAAACCTCATCGTCTGAGATGGTAAAATGAAGGTTCTCACTATTCAGACCAGAACAAAAATATTGTCATTAACTCCCAAATGAATTTTGACCATTGTGACCGTCATTTGTGCATCAACAGTCTTTTTTTTCTCTCTCAGCCACAGGTTAGTCATCTCCTCCTGTACTATGGACAGCAGTGACACTGAAGGGGACAGCGTGACGATGGAGGTGGATGGAGGAATGGTTGCCATGGACACAAATGATGAGCATGGCTTTGAAGGACAAGGCGAAATATGGACAGGAGAGAGCACAGACATGAATCCCGACACCAAAGAGATGCAGGGTCCTCTTCCAGGGCCTTCAGTTTCAGAACCCCTCAGGCAGATTGGTCAGCAGTCGTCCCCTCGGACATCAGATCCATCGGTGCAAGGGGCTTGCCAACTCTGGCGCCTGCCAGAAGGTGTGTGCAGAAAAAGAGTGCTCCAAAGGGGAGAAGGTTTGTACGGACCTGCTGCTGGCTCAAGGTGCACAGTAACGCTCCAGGTTTCCTGCAGCACATGCAGCCTTGACCTGTGTTACCTTGGGTACTCTGTGGGTCACGGTGATTTGCAGATCGGGGAGGGGGGCACACCCGTTTCTTGTCTGATTGACCAGGCATTGTTGCACATGAAAATGGGAGAGACATCAGAAGTCTGCGTCAGTGGGCTGAGATGCATCAGTGGAGATGTTGTGCTGCACGTCACGCTGCATGACTTCACGGCGGCAACTCCCCCCTGGCGAATGACACCTTTGGAGAAGTGCACTGCTGCAAAGAGCCTCAAAGAGCGAGGGGCGCAGTTATTTAAAGACGGGAATGTTTACGCTGCGTTTGCCCAGTTTCGCAGCGCAACCCGACTCCTGCTGTCGGTTCTGCCGTTCAGCTTTGCAGACAGCGATTCCAGCGAAAAGGCTCACCAACAACTTCTGTGCCAGTGTTACCTCAACTTGGCTGCATGCCAGATGAAGTCAGGCCATCACCAGCACGTCATCACCAACTGCACCAAAGCACTCAGCATCGACCCTCACAACGTGAAAGCGCTGTACCGCAGAGCTTCGGCCAACATGACCTTGGGGAACCATTTGCTGGCGCAAGAGGATCTAGAGAAGGGAGTGCATCAAGAACCCAACAATCGCGTGCTAGCAGAACTGCTACAGACGGTCAGTGCACACTTGGCCCATTCTCAGTCACAGATGGCTCAGGGTCTCAGCAAGATGTTCTCGTGATTACAGAAATAGATTCAGGGGAGCGAGGATGGCTCAGTGGTAGAGGGAGGGACTTGTGATCGAAAGGTCACGGGTTCAGGTCCCCGCAGAAGCGTCAGCAGAATTTTCTTCTCCAGGATCAACTTTCTATGCTGTTATTTCAGTATCCATTCCACCCCTCTTAGGGTTACCACAGTAGCACATAACAGGTCCCGGTCATTCTGCCATAAGTGTAGGTGGCAGATTACAGCTAAACACACACGCATCCTACGTATACATGTGGCTTTGAAAGTGACACTGTGAACTGGTGCATGGTTGTATGGTGTACACAGAAAGTGTGTTGAGTTGGCACCAGTTTCACTTGGCACCAGCCATATATATCAGACAGTGTTGTAACCACTTTGGTAGATATTTAAAGTGTGCTGTGTAAAGCTACAGTCACTCATTCAGTCACACATGACTGGAGCGTAGACACAGAAAACAGCTCTGTAGTTGCCATCGAGAAGCACCTAGAGCTCATCTTGAGATGAGGCGCTCAGCAAGTGTTCATGTATAATGTAATAGAGATGTCCAAAACCAGGTATATGTTGTGAAAATCAGAAATGCAGACTTTGATACTGCTCAGAAAGGATTCCACTGTGTGCTCAAAGTTGTTTTTTGCATGAAATTTGCGGAACTCCTTTTTTGTTGTTGTTCAGAGTGAATTGCTGAAAGTGCAACAGTTGGTGATTGTGGCATTTTGTGTTTGATTCTGAATGTGCAAACAACTAAAAAACAAAACCACAACAACTAAGGGCATTTAAACTTGCACTCACAAGGCATGGCAAATTTCAGACTCCAAGCACTGGTTTACGACATCCTTCCTTCAACCACTGCCATATTTAGTTACGCCATAGGGTCCAGAAAACTGTCAGCTAATGAGCAGTTTTTTGTTGGTGCTCAGACAGTAGTAAGTTTGTTACAAACAACTCAAATAAAACAAGGCGTCATTTATAGCCGCCAACAAAGTTTACACCAGCGCAAAAACAACAATCGTTTGATCGAGACGGAACTCTTCTTCTTTTTTTTACCCGGGGAGGATGCGTCTTTTGTTTATGTGCGTGCTTTGGTGCTAGGTTGCTTCTCCAGTCATGTTAGTACCCGAACCGTTCAGAGGGCACTGACCACATCGCTGGACAGCTGCGCGGAGATAAAGAGTGCCCCTTCAGTGGCATAACTAAATCTGGCAGAGTTTGGAGGAAGATGCCGAAAAGCGGCGCTCAGGGTGTGGGCAAATTTTAGTTTAAATGCCCATAGTCCTCATTACGGATCTGTGGAGGTCCCCAAAGCCCAAAATGTAAACACAGGAGAAAAGATCTTTTCTATGAAAACCAAAACCAATGTCTTGGTAACGTTCTACAGATTCTTGTGGGATTTGTTGAAAATAACAACAAAAAAGAAACAATGGGTTGCACATGTCCAGAGGAAGGAGTACTAAGAGTCTCTTTGTGCCTCAACTTTGGCAAGTGAAAATTGCAAGGAATTCTGCCAGGGCAGCGGCCTGCAGCCCACAGGCGCTGTACTCGTCACAAATTTTAAATGTGGGTGGATCATCAATCAGCACTGCCAGTTCGTGCAATGTTAGTTTCTGTTTCTCAGCTGTTATGAATGTTAATTAAAAGATAGGGTACTGAGACTTGTAGCTCTGTTGTTGCTGTTCACCCCCACCCCTCCACACACACACACACTCACACACACACACACACACACACACACACACACACACACACACACAAAAAAACACACACACACACACACACACTCTGGCACATCACACACAGCACACAGTGTACAACACAGACATGTTTATTATCTTTCTCAGTGGTGTCCAACTTGCATCATTCAAATCCATGATCTTTGCCAAATTTTATTAACAAAATATTTACATCAGTCTCAGAGTCAGCGGTGCATGTTTCAAACATTTGGTTTTGCTTGGAAGTAAGTCTGAAAGCACAGGTGAAAGATGAAACGTAACACTCCCTCTCTCCCACACCAAAAAAACAACAACAACCACACAACAAAACTAACACTTGTGGGCATTTTTATCTTTCGTGACTTCTACTGCATTTTTTTTTTTTTTTAAACAAATGTCAGCAGGATGATGCAGTGCAGTGGGGGTTTAAAAACAAAAACAAAACAAAAAAACACTTTTGGCGAAGAGGAAAGGCACAAAGTGCTTATTACCGGTATGATGCGGAAGACATCAAAATGGGGCCAGAGAAAGCTACATCTGCAGAATGAAAAGGGAGGAGGAGCAAGCAAGGAGCCAAGCTTTTCGAAAACAAAACGCAAAGGTATTTCTATATAATGTACAGTCTCTATCAGTCTATGCACAAGACAAACATGCAGTTGTTGCAAGGCAAAATATGATAAATGGATTTCTGATCATGGCGGTGGAGGGGGTGGGTGGGGTCTTCACGGACTGGACGAGGAAGATTGTGAATGAAAGAGTAAAGGAAGACAAGGAGATGACTAAACTCGGGGGGGGGGGGGGGAAGAAGAGAAGAGAGACATCGGGAGTTCAGGGCACAACAGGCCCATCTCATCATCAATTTTGCTAAACTAGGGCGACTGGAAAAGGAAGGCTGTAAAAGTGTGAAGGAAGAAAAGGAGACGACTGTAAACTCTGGGACAGTGCATGTTTGGGGCAAAACGCGGCCCAGCTCATCAATTTTGCTACACTGGGCCCACCGCACCAAACACCCAACCATCCAAGAAGAATAAGAACCAGTCTTCCGCAGCGAAAGTTGGAAGAAAAGCACATAATCATCTCTGGAGGCACTGCTGCTCTTCTCTTTTCTCAGTGAACAGAGAAGAGTAGACGAGCCTCCATTTACTGGAGCATGGAGGACAGTTTTAACTTAGAGGAGCCCTGGCAAAAGCAGCGGCGCAATTCAAACAATAGTAGCCACCATTGTAAGATTGCCTCTTCCTGCTGCGGATGATGGAGGTCTTAAGAGAGTTAGAGGGGAGGCCACTGGACTTCAAGCAATGGGCATCCCTCCATGAAACTATGCACTCTATGGAAAAGCCTCGCAATGACTTAAGAGAGAGTAAATTGTAAACAATAATAAATAAATGCCATGAAAATTATATATTAAAAAATTGCAAAGAAAATGTAGTTGTAATATTAAACAGCAAAATGTTAATCTGAAAAATCAAACGAAAATAATTCCAGGGCAGTTCATTTTTGTCAAACCATAAAATAATGAAAAGTGCCCCCATGTAAATTTAAAAAAAGAAAAGAAGAGAGTATCATTTTCACTTTTTCACCTCAAATCCAGGTGCCTCTTTGGTAGTTACCAAAAGCATCCATTCACCAGTGCTTCCAACAAGAAAGAAAACACAAAATCAGCCAAAGGATAAACGTACTTAGCCTCCAAGCTTTCAGTCCTATGGCACTCAATCTGACTTCAAAAGACTGACATGCAAGCGCCCATCAGTCTAACGACCACTGCTATAATTATAAAATGTAATGCTCATGCATCAAGCCCGATTTTTGGCATGAAATTAAAAGAGACAAGAGGCACAGTCTTCCTCTTTCCAGAATCTGCTCATCAGTGACGGAGGTTTAGCGTTTACTGAGGAGCACTACAAATGGCTGACAAACATGATCTGCCCCGCAAAGCGAAACGAAGTGGGAGGCAATTAATTCAAGAGCGCATGGGAAAAACACTGTTTCGGGGAGTGACATGCTGTTATTCCCTAGTACCCAGAGCACACAAAATGCTAGTTGCTGAGCCGGTGTATCTGGATCAACATCGGAGAAGCGAATGTTTTAATGACACTCAGAACTGACATTCACCTGTGCTGGTCTGGGTTGTCGAAGAAGGTTAGAGAGAATTCAAATTTTAAAAGTGGGGAATGAACTTGCCACCGCTCCCTACATCAATGAGAGAGGGTGAGGAAAGTGGGAACTTATTTCCACGAGCTGTACAACAGTCACAGTCACAAGGGGAATGATGATGATGGAAAACTCAAAAAAGCAGAAGACGGGTGCATGGAAAGAAATAACAGAAAACACAAAATACAAATACGTGTAAGCACGAAATGAAACTGTACAACACAGCATAAAACAAAGAGGGGGTGAAAAAAGCAGAGGGAGGGTGAAAATATTACACATCGTTTTGATATTTACATTATACATATACTTATAAGTTAACCACCATGATGCCAGAAACGGGTGTTTCTCCGTAATGCCAGAAAGCCACAGATGACTGCACACAAGAATCTAAAACCAGCTTACCAGAACTCAAAAGAAACCGTAACCCAAATGATGCACGTAGCAATGATCAAGAGAAAGCTGACACAGACACAGCCCAAGACACACTAAACAAGCATTCACATTGGTCCCCCGATATGAAACAAAAGCTGAACATCTCACATAGGCTATTTCACCCAGACAACTTTATTGTACAATCATAATCCCCACATGGGGGTGCTGACAACAGTATCACAGGACCTGCTCGTCTCTGAAATTAATCATGCACTCGGCCTACCGCCCACAAGCCAGAAACTTGCAGCCAAACCAGCAGTATCACTAATACTTAAAGTCGTTGGGTTCCAAAACACAAGCTCCAAACAACAGAAGTTTTCAAAAATGTGTCATACACGCAGAAACCAGACGTGAAACGGTATCTGCACTGGCTGAAGAACATAAAAAATTCGGTAGAACACTTCTCCAAGAGACTCCATTATCCTCCTGTGGCACACATGCATTATTATTATTATTAAACTTTGCTTTGAGACTGAAATGTAACAATGTGGAAATGCTGCCTGTTTCAGTTTTTATCCTTGATTGGCTGAGCCAGTGCTTTGCGCGGGGATTTCTGCTTCGAAGGAACCAGGCCGGCTTCATCAAAATTTTCCTTGGAGCGCTCCAACATCCTGTTTGTGTGGCTCACTGCAAGTGCACAAAACAGAAGAAAAAACTTAGTTCAAATCTGCAGATACACTGTTGTCTAAATGCACAAACAGCAAAAACTTAGTCAAATATACAGATACACTGTTGTCTAAATGCACGAACAACAAAAACGTAGTCAAATATTGCAGATACACTGTTGTCTAAATGCACAAACAACAAAAACGTAGTCAAATATTTCAGACACTCATATTTAAATGCACAAGCAGCAAAAAACATAGTGCAATAGTCAAATATGCAGACACTTTGTTGTCTAAATGCACAAACAGCATGTTGACTCTCATATCTAAAATCAGAAATGACAAAAACAAGAAGGTTTGTCACCTTGTGCTGCAAAATGGGATTTGAACATACAAGCAAAGCAAAACGTGTTGTTGTTTTTTTCACACCAGAACAAAGTGTTATTCACTTGCACAAGTTTCAAAAAAATGCTTATGCATCCATTCATTCCTTCACCACCGTTCACTCCTTCATTCACACTAAAACCTGAAAATGACCCCTTATTTCCGGCCACTTCTTCCAACGAATCTAAATTGGTGAAATGACACACTGACCTTTTAGTTAAAAGTCCTCACAGTGTGAATCATTGCTTGGCTGTTGCACTATAATATATGTGAGTGACATGTCACAGAATGCCTGGGGCTCATTTTCAGAACTGAGACAGGTGCAGTATAAATACAATGTATTATTATTATGTATGATACAGACCTGAAATAATCTGTATTATACGTGTCAGCCACATTTAGTGCAACCACCAGAATGTAATCACTGGGTCCACTGTTATTTTTAATTGATATACACACATCTCTCTCTCTCTCTTTGTCAGCAAGGACTAGTTGTTAGACTGGTATCTGACTGAACCTAAACTACAATCCTTGTAAAATAAAGTTTTTTGAATTCAAGTTCTCTCCCTCTCTCTCCTCACACACACACACACACATCAAGCGCGCGCACACACACACACCACTCACTCACACATACCTGCACACACACCACTCACTCACTCACACACACCACTCACTCACACACACACATACACACACAGGCACACGCATGCATGCATGCACAAAACAGGAAAGAGGTCAAGAGAAACAGTAACATCATTCAGAAAAGGAAAAGCACATACACGAGAGCACAAACTTACTACCAATGCTTACTGCTGAATACAAAGAGAAGAAGCTGAATTATTTGCACCCATAACTGCAACATCAAACACCTAGGTGCCTGGCAACTGCACCTTAGGCCTAGTCCTAATCACGCATTCATTTTCCACTGTTCTAATTTTCCACGGTTCTAAGCAATCTCACGACAGCACCTCAGGCCTAGTCTTAATTGGACATTCACTTTCCACAATTCTAAGCAATCTCACAAGGCTTAGCCTTAACTGCACATTCACTTTCCACTGTTCTAAGTAATCTCACAACAGCACCTTAGGCCTAGTCTTAATTGCATACTTTCCACAGTTCTAAGCAATCTCACGACAGCACCTTAGGCCTAGTCTTAATTGCACATTCACTTTCCACAGTTCTAAGCAATCTCATGACAACATCTTAGACCTAGTCTTAATTGCACATTCACTTTCCACGGTTCTAAGCAATCTCATGACATCACCTCAGGCCTAGCCTTAATTGAACATTCACTTTCCATGGTTCTAAGCAATCTCACATGGCTTAGCCTTAACTGCACATTCACTTTCCACTGTTCTAAGCAATCTCACAACAGCACCTTAGGCCTCGTCTTAACTGCATACTTTCCACGGTTCTTAGCAATCTCACGACAGCACTTGGGCCTAGCCTTAACTGCACATTCACTTTCCACGGTTCTAAGCAATCTCACAATTAGGCCTTGTCTTAACTGCACATTTGCTTTTCCACTTTTCTAAGCAATCTCAAATGCTGAGAATTTTGAATCAAGTTCTTGACGTGGGCAACACTGCCCCTGGATCGGTCCACAGCATGATCAAGCAGGAGATTGTCATGCGATGAATGAAACGCTTTGCTCTGGCAAACTGCAAACTTGTATGTTGGGTTTATTTCAGCAGGTGAAACCTCAAGGAGTTTCAACACTCTGCTCTATTAGTTTTCAATTAAAATTATAATAGTCCTTAACTGTGTGTGTGTGCGTATCAGCACTTCTATTGAGGATGATAACTTTCGAAAAGAGGGTAAGGGCAATGCGTGTACCTAAAGATTTGATTTAATCAGACAGTTTTATGTTTTGGTCTGGTCGATATAGAATTATCTGAGTCAGTTTGGGTCTGCTAGGTATTAGCAACAGAGGTATGTAGATTGTGAGACTGGGGGTGTAGGTACACTGAGTGCCTATTTTTTGTTGTTGCTGGTAGGTGTTTGTGTACATGTGTGTGTGTGTGTGTGTGTGTGTGTGTGTGTGTGTGTGTGTGTGTGTGCGGGTACATGCATGCGTGCATGCATGTGTGCGTGCGTACGTGTACATGAGTGTGTGTGTGTGTGTGCATGCATTTGTACATGTGTGTGTGTGTGTGTGTGCATGTGTGTTCATGTGCAATGACCTTGAAAGATCCAGATACTATTCAAATTACATTTTTGGTTGTCGTTAATGTATGAGGTTGAACAACAACTTGAATTTCCCGCTGGGAGGAATAAAGTCTATCATTATAAAGAAACGCATGGGCCCTTCACAGACATCAACGCAAAACCCTGCATTCTCTAAAACAGTGAGCCAAACATGCCCCCACCCCCACCCCGCAAAAAAAGAAGAAGCCGTGTTCAAGATGCCCCAACAGCTGGCCAGACAGAAAACCCTCACCACTGCCCTGACACCCACTTTTCACAACACTCAAAATTCCCGGTTGTTGAAAAAAATCCTGACTGCAAAACCCCCCCAAAAAAACTGAAATAAAATCATGCGACATAAACACCCAAATGTAACGGCTCAACAGAGTTCACACCTGCATACATCAGGGGACACCGCTACCACTTTCCGGCCCCTGAGCCGTTCCCCTTCCAAGTCATTACTGAAAGAGAGGCAGAAAATGAGCGACTGCAGGAGAAGCACAATGGGCGGGAGGCTGGACGGAAAGGCAGGAGAAGAAAAGATGCTGTGTAGTTTTACACTGAAAACACACAACTGCACCCCTTTCAAAAAGCAGACATGTTTACTTGTGTGTGCACAGCAAGAAGGTATCAGAATAAATACATATACATACAGATATAATTATATATATATATATGTCAGAAGTTAGTGCTATCACATTCCTATTCCTAATGAAAAAATGAAAAAACAACACCAAATCAAACAAACGCCAGGTGCATGATATTCAAGGCACTCATAGCTTCTTCCCACTTGCAGTTTCATGCACATTCAGACTTCAAATACAGTTTGCCTGTTAAGAAAGGAAGCAGTTACAAAACAAAGTTGATACAACAGAACAAAAATCAACTAGAAACACAGGTCATTATTATGGTGCCTTTTACATATTCTTAGAGTCACACACATTACATGTAACATTTCAGCCACTGCATCACCTACTCTTGGCAAAAGTCTACCACTTTGCTGTTTCACATTCACAAACCAAAAGAGATCACACTATAGACAATACGCTGACGACTGTCAGATGCATTTTCTTTTCTGCTTATTTTTTCATTTTGCACGGCTGACAATTCTGAATCAAAGTTACAGCAACAATTTGTCGTTAATCTCTTTTATCTTCTTCTTTAAACTGATGTTTAATCATTAATTTTGATGGATTAATTCACACACACACACACACAAAAAGAATTTAAAAAAAAGAATGTGTCAGAAAGAGAGGGCTATACATATACAAGGTTGTGCGCAAAAGAAGAGAAAGCCCCTGAGGACCACACGATGCATTTTGCGGCACACTGCACTGCACGCACGACCACATGCCTGAAGGACGTGACAAACGGGGGAACAGCGGCCGCCGCTCGCATAGCAGGCGTAGTCAACTGGTGTTTGAGGAAATGCTCGTCTGAAAACACACATGCAGCTTCAGCACCCGCACACAGGCCAGCTCAATCATCAGGTCCAACACACACGGCCGTAACCCTTTCGCTGCTACGCTTACCGCGCTGTCGCTCTCCGAAAATGACAAATAAAAAAAGCACCAAATCTGAAACTATTAAGGCTTTTTTGCCCCCTCCACATGAGCAGGTGAAAGGATTTCTATCAAAATGCACAGTAGTGAAAGTAGATTTGTTACAGGACCGTCATATATACTGTTTGCAAGCATGAATGTGTGCACTTTTCAGCCCAGAAATTTTACAGGCTCTCAAGAAAAATGCACCATCGGATTCTCTTTTCTTCTTACTGTCATGCCAACATTCTTCCGAACACTCAAGACACTGAGCACGCCACAACTAAAGCTGGATAAGTACATTTTCATTTCCAACATTTAGCTGCTGAAAAAGTTCTTTTTTTGGTTGCTTGAAAAAAGGGGTTACCTCGACAAGTCTCACACATTTAGCATTGTCATATTAAATTAGTGTACCTCATAACCTTTTACCAGTTTGGAACTTTCTCCTTTTCCTTGGGGCGGGGGGCTGGGGGGGCGGGGGGGACTTCAAAACAAAAACACTCCTCTATAAACAGCACTTTCCTTTCACGATCTTGTTTTAGTCTAATTCTTGACAAGCCTCACCAAGACAAGCAGACGGCACCTTGAGCCTAGCTTTGTGCAGGAACGCTTATCACCATACAAGTCAAATACGAGGAGTCATCACTGCCAGCCACAGCCTCTGGGGGTTGCTACATGCCATTTCCCGTATGAATAATGTCTGGCAGCGACAGTCTTTCAGCATCAAGCACATGCCCAGTTTCATTCCAGAAAGGGGGTGGGGGGGAGGAGAGAGGAAAAAAAAAAAAAAACAGAGAGAAGAGAAAAACAAACACATTAAAAACAACACAGGCTTAGACAAAATCAAGGTATGAGTGAAACTAAAAAATTTTTTTTTTTTTTTTTTAAATAAACAGGTGTCACCTGTACTGCACAGACTGTAAAGACTTTAACCACACAGTGCAGGTGAACCTCACTTTCACCTGACGGTGGCAAACATGAGGGGGAAAAAAGACCAAAAAAAGACAACCATCACCAATAGTAACTAACTAACCCTCACTACACACAATATCAACTAATTTTTTTTTTTAAAGAACAGAATTTTTTTTTTAACTTAAAGGCAATGCAATCAAGAACTCAGAAGAAATGAAGATTGTGCACAAACAGCCTTTTTTTCCTTGTTTGCTATTCTTTCTTTTTTTCTTCTATTTTTTCTCTTTTTTATTTTTATTTTTTGACTACGACATTCAAAAAATGTCTTTTCGACAGCAGGGCTTTAGTGTAACTCACATTGTTTATACAGTGTGGTTTCCCATTTCTTGCGGAGAGCGTTGGTGGCGTGAAGCCTCTCCTGCTGTTCGCGGACTGTGTGCGCCAGGAGGTCGTAGCGGGACTTCTGCTTGCGCAGCTCCACCTTCAGGTTCTCGTTCTGAAACGAGGGGCATAACCCGCTGGTGAAAAACACCATTAGTATCATCCCAGCAAAGAGAAGGGAAAAAAATAAATTCAAAAATAATAACCACAACAACAAACACACAAACGTGCATTGTGGTACCGCAGTACATGGTGTTGACGATCAGCTGAATTAACCACTAAAAATAAAATTACAAAAGAAGGAGGAGAAAAAAAAGGGTCGTGGTGATATTTGATATTTAACAACCAGCTGACAATGGTCATATCTAAAGTCTGATTCGTTGTTTGCGACATTATGTTGGTTAAAGGACTTGGGGGGAGGGGGGGGGAGAGGTGGGGGGGGGGGGGGTAATGAAATCGACTGGCAGAAATGAGAAAAGCAGAATGCCAGGCACTTGGCAAAGCATGTAAATCTGTATTTCTTTTCTTTCTTTTTTTTGGTCAAAGATCCTTTTATTAAGCTCCGCTGTTTATAACATACAACACAAAATTCTTTGGTCAACTTTCACCAAACACTGCTTGTCTGGAGCTTCAATCCATTCAACGCTCACAGAACAATTACACCAGTCTTTGTTGATTTTGAGGTTGAAATACAGTCTTCTTTTTCTTCTTCTTTCAGTCCGTCAATTTCTGACTTGTGGGGTTCCCCAGGGCTCTGTCCTGGGACCAGTTTCTTATCATTTTGTACACTCAGAATCTTTTTGATGTAATCAGTCACCACTCCGTCTCTCATCACATGTTCATGGATATAATACTGCACTGTACAAATCTGATTCTCCTTCTGAAGCTTTCACTCTGGCACACAGCATCAGATCCTGCATTTTAAACCTGTACTTCTGATTTACTCCAAGCTTAAGCCAGAGAGAACCTTTAATGGTTCTGGATTCTCAGCAGAGGGTGCTGGAATTAATTTCTGCACCTGTGCTTCCTCGCAGCGGGTCAGTTCTAAATCAGATTCGTTCCTCGGACCACAGGCTTTACCTCCTCGACCAGCTTGGGGTCGTAGAACTCGCCACGTGCGTTGAGCGGGGGCAGCTGTGTGAGCCAAAAGCAGTTCAGGAGTCGCCCTTCCTCTTCAGCACAGATACGCAGGTTTTGGGCTGACATCTGAAGCTCTCGCAGTGTGCTGTATTCGACACTCTGTTCAGGGCAAAATAATGGTGAACAAAAACCTTTAAACAAAAGCAATCTTCCACTGAAGTGTTTGAGTGCGTGTGTGCATAGTTGTGTACTGTGTGTGTGTATTGTACTTTTGTACTTGTAGTGTACTCTGTGTGTGTGCTTGTGCGTGTGTGATAGTGTAGTGTAGTGTGTGTGTGTGTGCGTGCGTGCGTGCATGCGTGCGTGCGTGTTGTGTGTGCATGTGCATGTGTGTGTGTGTGTTTCTCCCCTAACACTTCTCAGAAAGTCATTTGACTAGAACATTTTCACTTACCAACATGCACACTCACACACACACACACACAACACACAACACACACACACACACACACACACACACACACACGCATAGCAACAACACATCCAGGCAATAATGTCAGTTTGGAAAATTGTGACTGAAGGGGGAGAACAATTCCAGTGAAGTGAAACGAACAAACAGCAAAAACAGAAACCTTAACAACATCAACACCTGCAAAGAAAACGCATGGACTCGTGCATCCCAACTTCTCTTGCATTCGCTCGTAAATCATATGCCCTGACAGCTGCTCAGAAAAAGACAGTATCATTATCAGTGTCTGAAATAAACAGCAAAGTGTCGTCTTATATTACTCTTCTTCCCCCCCCCCCCCCCCACGCCCCCTTGCAAACTGCTACCATAAGCAAGGGATGCTGGAGCATGTGGCTTGGGTGGGGGGGGGGGGGGGGGGGGGGGAAACAGGTGGTTTGCAACCCATCTCCTCTTAGGTTTATGTATGCAGCTGTTTGGCTGCAATTTTACGCACTGATGCTGCGACACTCAGACAGCTGCATTCAGTCTTCAGACAGCTGCATTCAGTCTTCAGACAGCTGCCTTCAGTCTTCACACAGCTGCATTCAGTCTTCAGACAGCTGCATTCAGTCTTCAGACAGCTGCATTCAGTCTTCACACAGCTGCATTCAGTCTTCAGACAGCTGCCTTCAGTCTTCACACAGCTGCATTCAGTCTTCAGACAGCTGCATTCAGTCTTCAGACAGCTGCATTCAGTCTTCAGACAGCTGCATTCAGTCTTCAGACAGCTGCATTCAGTCTTCAGGTATAGATGATCACAGCTGTATAAACTGGGGCGATTATGGCTATGGCTTCATAGGGCATCTGTTCCACTGCAAGGGGTGGGTGGGTGGAGATCACATACTCGCAGCTGACTGAGTTTGGGCACTGGAATGAACCAGTGGCTTCAGAGAAAGGGGACTGGGGGTGGTGGTGGTGGTGGTGGGGGGGGGGGGTCCTCACTCAGTTTCTGAGCGCGCATTCAAGTCTGAGGCAGCTGGGGTAACAGATCAACTCAACCTGTGGGGATACTCGCTCAGTTATGGGGTGGGGGTGGGGGCACTCATTCGCAGCTGTGTGAGCTGTGCCAGTGGTGCCAGTGATCCCCCCCACACCCCACCCACTTTTTTCTTTCTTTCAACTGTAAATATCTCAGCAGTCCAAAACTGAACCCAGACTGGCTGCCGCTCTGTCAGTGCGCTAACCATTACCCCATCAGCAACCACCAGGAGGGACTTCATCTTTTGCTCCACTCAGGCCAAAACACTGGGTGGGTGACTGACAAAGGAATTCTCTACCATTTTGTTTGCCAGGAAAAAAACTAAAACAAACTCAAATGGGTGTTGTGCAAAGTACACTGAGCAGCCCTGCCCCAGTGCTGAAAGTGCGCTCTACAAAAGCTATTAATAAGTACTATTATTACTGCAGAAATACAGGCAGCCAAGGAGTACAGAGTACATTTTATAAAAAGAATACACAAGTGTGTTACATATATACATATACAGGAGCTGTACCAAATGTTCAATTCCCATGGGTGGTATATCTGCAATATGGGTTTCACATGTATACAGAACCTAACATGGGTAAATGCCACATACCGAGTCAGTCAGTTAAGCACACCATAGCCGTGTACAATTTACAAGATCAGTCTTTTAACAGCCATACTTTACATACATGTATACACATTTGTTTTCCCTCTCCCAGTTCAGACCGATTCAGTCCTGGGTAAATGGTAAATGTGCTATATTCCAAAGCCCACAGTTTGTACTGAGTGTGAAAAGCCTAAGAGCATGCAAATGACATTACAAAAAATTAAACAACACAATAAGGGGAAAAGAGGGGCTGTTGTTTGGGGGGGGGGGGGGGGGGGCGACGAAGAAAGAAAAATGGGATGGATGCAGAGGTATGGCTGGGCACAGGCGAGTGTCTCCAACCTCTGGTTGACTACATAAATGCAAGCAGTCTCAAAGCATGCATGCACCTGGTGGTCCTTGTTAAGGCTTGTTAAACAACGCCTAGTTGTCTGCATGCGACTGCCAGTTCTTGTTAAGGCTTGTTAAACAACGCCTAGTTGCCTTCATGCACCTGGCAGTTCTTGTTAAGGCTTGTTAAACAACGCCTAGTTGTCTGCATGCGACTGGCAGTCCTTGTTAAGGCTTGTTAAACAATGCCTGGATGTCTGCATGCGACTGGCAGTCCTTGTTAAGGCTTGTTAAACAATGCCTGGATGTCTGCATGCGACTGGCAGTCCTTGTTAAGGCTTGTTAAACAATGCCTGGATGTCCGCATCTAACTGCCAGTTCTTGTTACGGCTTGTTTAACAACATCTAGTTATCTACAGTGAAGCACCTGTGTGGCCAAAATCACCCAATGTGGTGGCTGGAACCGCAGGGTTTAACCCTAGTGCTGTCTCTACCACAATGGTCCCGCATAACAGTGTATTAGAATGATGGATGCAATTCATTATTAATATTCCAAATAATAATTATACAAAGGTCGTCACAAGTCAGCGCTCCTATCTCTAAACTTTTTAAGAGAAAGCTGAGCTGAAGCAGATTTGAACCTGGGTCCCTCAGCCTAAAGCCCGTTCTTAACTGGGTGAATGTTTGTACACCAAACATACTTTGGACAGTTTGACAAACTACGATTCATTTCTTAACTGAACTTTTAGTTCGCTGAACATGGTTCGGGCAGCCCAAACTTTACTTCGTTCTCAACTGGCTTGTAATGAGATGCAAGCTTCGGCCCGAACTGGCGGCAGACGTGCAGCAGACAGCCTGATCAAAAATGTAGGCTCAAGTCAATATCCTTTAATCATCCCTCACAGTGTAATTCAACTAACTACTATCTCATTCTGGGTCTCTGAGACAAGGCTGCGCCTCCCACAAGTCAACAAATAAACAAACTCCCTCTGAAGCGAGTGAAGAACCTAGCGACACCATCATCCATTTATTAATTTTTTTCTTCATCCACACGAGAGCTCTGCTCTCAGCCAATCAGAGGCAATGTTTGTCAAATAGGGCAAATGTTCTCAGAACATGCTGAGCGAAGCTTTTTGGACCCCGAATATAGGTTTGCAAAGAAAAGTTTGCCCAATTAAGAACCAACTAGGCTCGCTGAATACTTCCAACTAGGTTCATGAACAAACATTCGCCCAATTAAGAATGGCTTAAGACAATAAGAGAAAGCTGAGCTGAAGCAGATTCGAACCTGGGTCCCTCAGCCTACGACTGTAAGAGAAAGCTGAGCTGAAGCAGATTCGAACCTGGGTCCCTCAGCCTACGACTGTAAGAGAAAGCTGAGCTGAAGCAGATTTGAACCTGGGTTCCTCAGCATAAGAGAAAGCTGAGCTGAAGCAGATTCGAACCTGGGTCCCTCGGCATAAGAGAAACCTGAGCTGAAGCAGATTCGAACCTGGGTCCCTCAGCCTGTCAGCCAAGTGCCTTACCACTCCTCACTACTGGCGCAGGGCCAAACCAGGCCACTTGAGCAGCAGACTAAAACTGAAGGCTGTTTTGTGTAACAAAGCACGACAAACTCCAAGCACTGGTTTACGACATCCGTCCTCCAACCACTGCCATAACTGATTATGCCACAGGTCTTGGAAAACTGTCAGCTAACGCAACGGACAGTTTTTTTGTTAGCGCTCAAATGGCAGTAAGCTTTAACAGACAACTCGAATTATATCAGGCATTTTTAAAAAATATTATATATAACCGTCCACATTGTCTACACCAGCACAAATAAAACCCAAATTGTTTGAATCGAGACGGAACTTCTTTTTCTTTTCTTTTTAGCTGGGTTGACACGCATCAAGTTTACGTATGCGCTTCGCTGCTACGGTGCTTCCACAGTCTTATCAGCACCCACAACTTTCGGAGGGCGCCGACAGCATCGGCAGACAGCTGCACGGTGATAAAGAGTGCCCCTTCAGTGGCGTACCCAATTCTGGCAGAGTTTGGAGGAAGGTGCCTGAAAGCCATGCTGGGAGTGGGAGGACAACATAGCGATGTCACCTCCTGCCACAGCCTGTGTGTGAGAAGCATTCAGTGCGTGCCAGTGAGGAGCAAATACAAAGACGACAAGCAGGCTGGCAGCGGTAGGGAGAATGCTTTCATCTGATCTTGAAGCTACCGCTTTCCCATCACAGTGCTGACATAATCTCCAATATGATGAAGGAGGTCACTCTAAGGGAGGAGAAGAAGAAGAGCGTAAAACAGCAACAGGCAAGTCTACAGGGTGTGTGGGGAAAAACGTAGCTACACTTAGAACAGAGCGTAGCTACCATCAGAACAGAGGGTTCCACCCTGAGCTTTAAGTGCTGCCCCTTTCCTCACGAGTTTTCCATTTGACCACCATGTCGTATTAACTGGTCAACTACTTCTGTGATCGGCGAAAGATGTGTCAAAATCTAGCATGGTCAACAGCCCAGCGCCCTCTACAGTCTAGCTGGCAGTCAAAGCATGCCAAAGAGTACAGCTATAAACCAAACAACCCAACATGCCGAACAGCTTGTCTATAAAACATGCCGAAGAGCACGGCTAACCACTCAACCCAACATGCCGAACAGCATGTCTATAAAACGTGCCAAAGAGTACAGCTAACCACTCAACCCAACATGCCGAACAGCTTCTCTATAAAACATGCCAAAGAGTACAGCTAACCACTCAACCCAACATGCCAGAACAACTTCTCAACAAAACTGACTCTAACTCAATGCAAAAATCACAAGAGGTTTTAATTATTTATTTTTTAAATGGAAACCTAAGCAAAACATAATTATATCCAAACCGAGAACATGTTTCCGGTTCATTCCACAGCCAAAGAATGTCACAAACTTATCACTCTGAGTCTGACACTGTCTGCCTGTACTTTCGTCACTTGCAGGCACAGGAAGGGACCGAATTGTCCACAGGTTACAAAATTCATGCAAAAGAATCCCAACAGGACTCCGCTGCTTATGTCAGCAGACCATGCCCCTTAAACCCTCCTCTGTATGTAAGACAGCCTGTCTGAACTAGTTGCTGTGAAAATGTGACAAAACCGGAAGAGGGGAGTTGGGGCGGGGGGGGAGGAGGAGAGGGGAGTGGGGGGGGGGGGAGCAAGGAGAGAGGGAGGGGGAAGAAACAGACAGACAGACAGACAGACTGGCATACAAAGGCAGACCTAAAGACAGGCAGATATTGAAAAGATGGAGGACTTCATGCATTGCTAAATCATTACACAATTTCTTCATCGCTGCTTATACTGTCTGCTATTCAAGGCTATTAAGGGGGAAGGGGGGGAGAAACAGACAGACTGACAGACATATAGACAGAGGAACAAAGACAGACCTAAATACAGGCAGATATTGAAAAGATGGAGGACTTCATGCATTGCTAAATCATTAAATCTTAAATTATACACTTTCTTCATCGCTGCTTATACTGTCAAGGCTATTAAGGGGGGTGGGGGGAGAGCAAGGGTGGGGTGGGGTGGGGGGCGAAACAGACTGGCATACAGACAGATGAACAAAGACAGACCTAAAGACAGGCAGATACTGAAAAGATGGAGGATTTCATGCATTGCTAAATCTTTTAAAAAAGAAGAAAAAAGTTTTAAGTAATCCTTTAAACACATCAAGCCAAAACAACTCAGTGATTCAGATATCTGATTTTACATCTCAACAGACACCACACCCCTGGTCTCCAAAGTCAGATGATGTACATGCACAAATGTACTAACTTTCAGGGTTGGGGACTTTCTGATTAGGCAACAAGTCAGATAATAAATATCATGCTCAAAATCAATCCACTCTTACCATGATCAGCTGCAAAGAGAAAACAGCAACAAAAATAAACACCTTTAACATGTCGACATCACATGAACTGGAACATATCTGCTGGGCGAAAAACAACATTTGTGTGGATATAAAACTGCTGACTGCAGAAAAGGAAGAACAGTAACACAGGTGGGGGGGGGAAATTTAGATTTAGGATTTAAGATTTGGAATATTTTGCACGCACTAATGTGTACAGACTGAACAGCAGCAAATCTACTTGCAACTAGAGCAAATGCATCTTCATTCTGTTGACTCAAACGCTGTCAAGAATGAAAAGTACAGGGAAGACACTGGAACACAAAACATTGGAAAACATCAGCAAATGTTCCCGCCTCATTTTATCCAGCCTGCAATGGCCAGTTTTTATGCAACCTGTACCCAGTAAACAGCATACTTTTAGGGGGGAAATACTTGGTCTACAAAGAATCAAACACTCACAACTGAGCCTTGGTCCAGATGCAGAATGCCTTCAGGGAACAGTGTGCCATCAAACATGTGCAATTTCTCCATCACTGCTTATAGTTACACTGTCTGCTACTCTTTTTCACTCTGGCGTGTTACCGGTGTGTAAGACCATCATCTGTCACTTCTGTTTGATTTTGCCAT
>OY757551.1:17919516-17932972 GCA_963584105.1 Alviniconcha strummeri
GTTTGTCACCTCTCAAGCTCTACAGAGCAATTTTTTCGCTCTCTCTCCAAGTTATACAAATGGCTATGCCATAATGCTTTATTAGCATCTTTCCTCTGTAAGCATCCACCCGCCTCAATCAAACATTAGTTATGTTTGTAGGTGTAGGTGCCTCAGTCAAACATTTGTTATGTTTGTCAGGTGTAGGTGCCTCAATCAAACATTTGTTACGTTTGTAGGTGTAGGTGCCTCAGTCAAACATTTGTTATGTTTGTAGGTGTAGGTGTGTCTGTCTCCTTCCCCCCTCCCACTCTTTGTCATGCAGATTACCATGTACATGATGTGATTTCACTGTAATACACTGTATTCTTTGTATGTCTAAGGCTACTAAAAACATTTTGCAATCATTCTGCAACAAACTGCACAAAACCTTGAATGTTGTTACAAGTAGTACAGTCTTCTTCTGAGGTACACAAGGGTGGGCGTGACTGCTCACTGGGAAAAGATCTGGGTGGTGAGGTGGAGTTATGAACACAACATTGGGTCTGAATGAGTGAAATTACTTCAGTACAAAAATATCTGTAACAACAGGAAAAGAGTGGGGCAAACTCACACATTTAGAAACACATTTGGAAGTTGTAATTTGGAAAAAAGAAAAGAAGAAAAGAAAACACAACACAGCCACACTCGAACACCAAAGAATCTAAAGCAAAGCAACCACCACAAATATAAATCCAAGCTGAAGCACACACACTTAATACCCCCGTCCCTAATAGAAATGAAAGCACACACTAATAAATGGCACAAAAGCAACAGAATATACAGCTTGAAATCTTTCCTGTACAACCCATCCCCACCTGCCACCCCCCTCAACATTTCTTTTTCTCTGGCATATATTTTCCAGACACTTTCTCGACTTGTCACTCATCAACTAGTTCATCGCCTTTCTCACAATACTCTCTGGAGCTCACATAGCATAAAATAATGTGACCTGCCCACTTAAAGGCTATGTTTCCTGCAGGCCGTCATTCCCCCAGTCCTTCCTCTCCACCTGCCACCCTTCAACCACACACCCATCCATCCGCTCACCTTTTCGTCCATCTACCTACCCATCCACCCATCTACCATCCACTCACCTTTTCATCCACCTACCTACCCATCCACCCACCTACCCATCCACTCACCTTTTCACCCACCTACCTACCCATTCACCTGCCCATACCTATCCACGCACCTTTTCACCCACCCAGCCACCCACCTAACCATCCACCCGTCTACCATCCACTTACCTGTTCACACACCTACCCTCTACCCACCCATCCCCTTTTCACCCACCTACCTACCCATCCACCCACCTATTCACCCAGCTACCTACCCAACCACCTGCCTTTTCACCTACCCACCCACCTACCCCCTCACCTATTCACCCACCTACCTCCCTACCTATCCACCCACCCTCTCGCCCTTTTAACCCACCTACCCATCCACCCACCTTTTCACCAACCCACCCACCCACCTACCCATCCACCTGCCTTTTCACCAACCCACCCACCCACCTACCCATCCACACAACTCTACCTGCAGGCAGACCCAGGTTGGGGTTGGATCGGTCTTGCCAGTACTTGAGACTGGTCGGATGCGAGTACGATCGTAAATGACCAGGACCCAAATCCTCCACGCCCTTCTGGCCACCAACGCCGCTGCCTCCTCCTCCCGCCTTCTCGGCAAAGCCCGGCCACTCGCTCCGGCCGCCCACCAGCCCGTGGCCGCCACTGCCACTCCTGCTGACCTCCGTCTGAGGGCTGGTGGCACCCACGAGGGTTTTGGGTCTCGCGTCCGACGACCCGAGCCGCTCACTTCCCTCCGAGCCCAGGAGGCCTGAGCCCAGGGGAGATTCGCTGTTCCTGGCTTCACTGGGCTCGCTGATGGAGGAAGCTGAGTGACGAACGCGGCATCCGAATCCACATCACCACCAACGCCACCATCCCCACCGCAGCCAAAGCAACCAACGCAAGGCGGCAAGAAAGGGAGAAAAACAGAAAGGGGGGAGCGGAATGTTAATGGATGTATATATATCATTATATGGGTATCACATCACACGTGGGTTAGCAGCTGGCAGCAGAGTTTTCTCCGAACAGCCACACTTAAAGAGAACCTCCCCAAAATGGGCTCTCCAGACATTAGGAAGAGTAGCGGACTGAGCAGCAATCACACTGGACTAAAAATCAAGGAGTTGTCGATTCAGGCCCTGGTTCTGGCAGTAATGTTTTGAACACTCAATGGTGGGCTGTGTAATTTAAACTCTACTGTAAATGGCTTGCTGAAGCGTCGACAGCTGATCGCTTTACAGCGCACCGGTTGGGCCCACAGAGAAATCCCTGCTGTACAAATTTGCAGCATGTATGTAAGTATGTATAAGCTCAATCAAAAACACACTGTGGAACCTTATAAAACTATATGTCAGTACACTGGAAACCCTGGCATCTGGGACATCATTCTGCAGTAACAGCATTTGCAATTGCTAGTATTGTTATTCAATTGATATTACTGTTAACATGACATTCTCATTACAGATTAGGATGGTCAGCCTACCAAACCATCACTTTTACCCAAAACGTCACAATCCAGACAGATATAAAAGAACCAATAAAAAGTAACCTAGTTCAACATTTAATAAAAACAAAACAAACAAAAAATTTTTAAAAAAAATGGTGTCTCACAATCAGTGGTGTTGAAAATATACCTTTTTTTCTTTTTGTTTTGTTAATTACAATGTGAAAACCTTTACTACCATTTAAAAAAGAACAAAAGAGAGAACAAAGTACCATATCTGCAAACAAAAGGGCTGCTCAAAAATACAAGAGCCTGTAAATATCACTGCAATAATTTCACACAACTTTCTACGAGAAGCTGCACAAATTAAAGGAATCCAAATCAAATTTCAGATGGGCAAAAATAAGCACAAAAGGAAGGGCAGAAGAAAAAAAGAGAGAGAGAGAGAGAGAGAGAGAGAGAGAGAGAGTGCCTAAAAAAGCAAGACAAAAATCAATCCAGCAACACTTCTTTGGGTGTCCCTGTAATACACAAGGGCAGAGAGAGAGAGAGAGAGAGAAAGAGAGAGATAGAGAGAAAGAGAGAGAGAGAAACAGAAAAAAAAGGGGTGGGGAAAGAAAGCAAGCAAGGGGTAATTCCAACTCAGCACAAAAGGCAAGCACCACCAGCGACCACTCCACTGCCTTACCGTGACTGTCGGTGGTGGAGTTGTGGCTGTCCGTGTGGATGCGCAGGATGTTGCTTTCAGCCAGCATGTGGTGCAGACCGTCACGGGGCTCCGGGCTCGGCCGACCATCCGCTGCCTCGGGACCTACACAACCACAACATCAATGCCCTTTGTTGTAGAAAACAGGCGAGAGAGGGGGAGATAAAAAAGGGACATGCGCATACCAACCCTCCCATCCATCCCCTCTCTCCACCCCTTCCTCCATTTGCTGGACTCTTTCCTTTAAGACACACCCACCCCCCCCACCCTCCTCCAACATGGGTGACTGCCCTGAAATTAATTCTGCAAAAGAAGACCTTAATTTCAAGTTTAAGCATCCATCCGTACCACAGCCTTTCTAAACTTTCTGGTTGTTAAATGACTGCAGAAATACAAATTCACAACCTGATTTTCTCTGTAGTTCTCCCCTTCCCCTCCTGAATTTTTTTAATATATATTTTTTCATACTTTGTTGAAGATCACTGGACAATCAGTAGGCAATCAGAGCACACAAGGTTATATTCTGACCCAGCCTTTAAATGAAGAGGGAACCTTTGACATCGTTGGTACTTAAGCAAGCGGGGGAGGGGGGTGGTGCTTTCATTTTTGCGTCTATGGTGGCCCTGTGCATGGCAGACCCCAGGACACGAACCAGGGACTGACGGGAGCAACGAGAAGAAAAAGGCACACATGGGGTGTGGGGGTAGGAAGGGCCCTTGACTTCGTTATGCCAATCTACCCACCCGACCAACCTCCCATGAAAGCACACAAAGCTATATTTTCAGACCCAGTCTTTAAATAAACAGGGAACCTTTGAAATTTTTTGTACTTCAGGATGCAGGCAAGGGGTGGGGTGGGGGGGGGGGGTCTTTTCATTTCTGCATTTATGGTGGCCCTGTTCAGGGAAGACCCACAGAAGGGAACCAGGGACTGGCGGGAGCAATGACAAGAAAAAGGCGCAGAGGGGAGGGTAGGCGGTGGGTGTGGGGGTGGGTGAGGGTAGGTGGATCTACCCACCAGAACGTACCTCCAGTGGAAGCGGGACTGTCGTTGCGTTTGTTGTGCTCCAGTCGGGTGATGAGGTCCTCCGCCAGGCGCCGGGTCTGGCTCAGTTCGCTGAGCAGCTGCCTCATCAGCTCCTCCTTCTTGTCGTGGCTCACTGACCACAGAAATTAACATGGATGGTCAAGGTTCACTCATCTGAACAGCTGCCTCATCAAATCCTTCTTGTCATGGCTCACTGACCACAGAAATCAACATGGATGGTCATGGCTCACTCATTTAAACAGCTGCCTCATCAACTCCTCCTCGACATGGCTCAATGACCACAGAAATCAACATGCATGGTCAAGGCTCACTCATCCACAGAAACATGAACAAGGATGATGTGCTCGCACCAACTACTCATTATTCAGGGTTCAATGTAAACATCACAAAACTCTGCTGTGTGTATGACCCCACCCCACCCCCAAAGTATTACTGCCCTGGGCTCACCTTCTGTCTGGCAGTGCATGCTCTCATACATCTTGATTTCCGTCTTCAGGGTCTGGTTCAGCTGGCTGGTTTCTTTCTGTGTGGACAGCACCCTGTTAAGAAAACAAAAAAACAGTAAATTAGCAGTAAATTACTTTGCCTCCTATAGCAGGATCCTACTTACTGGACATGCGCTTTGCTCTTTTGTTTTATTACAATTCAATTTTTAGTTGGGACTGTTGGTGTAACTTTACTCTCTTCCTTCTTTTCCCTCCCAGCATCAACACACACATACACACAGAAATCTTGCTACTGAGCTTTTTATCTTAGTTACTGGATGTGTTGGCATAACTTTACACTCTCACCTCTCCTCCCCTTCTTCCCCACATGAACACATACACACAAACCTTGCTACTTTTTGTTTTTGTATCTTACGTACTGGACGTGCACCATATTCAGTCCTTTTTTTTTTCCTTTCTTTTTTATTACATTACGTACCATGCTCAACCTTTTTTTATACATTTTTTATACTACAATTTTAGCAGTTTTTCAGTTGAGAGTGTTGGCACCAGTGGCTCAACGCAAGCACTGGTTGCACCACCCTGATCAATCTCACTTTTTGTACTCCTCCACCAGTTTCTTGAGCTGGGCGTCCCTCTTCTTCAGCTTGGTGGAGCGCTCTGACAGGTCTCTCTTCAGCGTCTCCATGCTGATGTTGATCTCGGAGGACGTCGACTGGCTGACCCGCAGCTCATACTCCGACTCCCTCACTCGATCCTCTGCCTCCTTCACCTGTGAATGAAAGAGGCTCAAGGTCAACACAGCTCACAGGCGTGTTCAGAGTGCATGTTGCACCACCCTTCTTCAAGGGATTACAACGAGTGCTCTTGACCTTCCAGTGACGGTCACACAGCCAGCCTCATGAACGTTAACTGTTGCGAAGATTCACAGGACGTTTGTTCCATCGTCAATAACTTGAAGAAAACAGCAACCCCACACAAGTTTTCCCCCAAAGGGTGTTTGCCCCCTCAGAAGCATCATCACTCAGCAGACTTCTGGGCGACATAACATGCCTTCTTCCACCAAGCACCACTGCTCTGGAACAACCTATTCTACTCTGTCCAACACTCTTCTTCCGCAGCGTCCCTTAAATCTGCCCTCAAGAACCAGCTTTTCCCCTCTGAACACCAAACAGACTGCTGTGTATGGTTTACCTGCATGTACATGTGTAAGCATGTACATGCATGTGTGCGCACTGTGTGTGTGTGTGTGTGTGTGTGTGTGTGTGTGTGTGTGTGTGTGTGTGTGTGTGTGTGTGTGTGTGTGTGTTGGAAGTGATGAGACAGACACGGGATGAAACGTTCTGGGGATATGCTCATGTAATTAAGTCAGTTTTCACCGTTCTCTTTAAAATCTGTCCCGTTTTGTCAACCTTATCATTTTTGTACTGAGCACCTCAGGCTCACGTTAAGTATAGGCACTTTATAAATACCTGCATAGGCGCTCCATAAATATCTGCGTTGGTGCCTTACAGTATCTTTTTACATTACACTACCACGCCACCCTGGAGTTCTCTCCCATGCCCACACTGCCTTTACCTTGGCCTCCAGCTCTCGCAGGCGACCTTCCAGGGTGCGGGCCAGGGTGTCGGCGCGGTGGGCAATGCTCTCGTTGGTGCGGGCACGGCTCTCAGCGTCCTGCAGCTGGTTCTGGAGGTGGTGGACGTGGGAGAGGGCCTGGCGCAGCTTGCTCTCAGCATCGTGCTCCTTGGACTGGCAGCTCTGCAGGCTCAGCTGCAGCTGCTGAACCTGACACACCCACAGCGCACAGGGTCAGCATCAACACATAAGGTCAGCATCATGTCAGACAGCGTTGCATGAGGTCAACATCAACAGATAAGGTCAGCATCAGACAGCAGCATTGCGTCAGGTCAACACCAACACACAAGGTCAGCGTAATGTCAGCTTTGCATCAGGTCAGCATCAACAGACAAGGTCAGCATCGTAGCAGACAGCATTGCGTCAGATTAACATCATCACATAAAGTCAGCATCACGTCAGTCAACACTGCATCAGGTCAACATCAACAGATGAGGTCAGCAACATGTCAGTCGAAAATCACATCAGGCCAATATCATCACAGTCAACACTGCATCAGGTCAACACCAACAGATGAGGTCAACAACATGTCAGTCGAAAATCACATCAGGTCAAAATCATCACACAAGGCCAATATCATCACAGTCAACACTGCATCAGGTCAGTATTACATGGGCAACAGCACATCCAATCAGCATCAAGTCCGCACCACATTAGCTTAACATACAGTCAAAATCTACCTGGTTAAATTATCTCACAGCGGGTCAGCATCATCAGTTCAGCACCTCCAGCACAACGCCATCAGCACATTACATCAACACCATCAAGCCATCCCTTACCCCCCAAAAAACAAACGACAACAACAAACACTGACAGAGCAGAAAGGAAAAAATTAAATACAAAGCTGACAGCCTCGCACTGCTTACCTGGGTCTCGCAGTCCTGCACCCGGTGCTGGTAGTCCCTCATGCACTGCTCGTAGTGCGCCATGCGCTCCTGGTAGTGCTGGGCCCGTTGCTGCTGCTGCTGGCACTCCTCCCGCACCGCCCCGCTCTCCGCCGCCACCACCTCCAGCCGCTGCCGCTCCTCCGCCGCCTGCTGCAGCTCCGACTCCAGCTTCTCACCCCGCTGCTTCTCCGCCTGCAGGCTGGCGGCCAGGTCCTCCTTCTGGCGCCGCAGCGTCCCCACCTCCTCTTCCAGGGACCGCACGCTCTCCCGCGCCGCCGCCAGCTCCTTCTCCAGCCCCGCCCCGCGCTTCTCCGCCTCGGCCAGGCCAGTCTCCAGCTGGGCCTGCTGGTGCTGGGCCTCGGCCAGGCGCGACTCCAGCTCCTGGCTGGCCTGGCGGGACTTGAAGAGGTCGGCCTCCAGGGACTTGACCCGGCGCTTGGCCCGCCCCAGCTGCGCCTCCAGGTCACGCAGGTGCTGCTGGGACTCGGAGAAGCGCACGTCGTAGGAGTGGCGGCGCTGCTGCGACTCTTCCAGCTCCTCCTCCAGCTCCCGGGCCTGCTGCCGCGCCTCTGCCGCCTCCCCCCGCAGCGCCCGCACCTGCTGCTGCAGCTCTGCCACTTCCGCCTCCTGCTGCTGCGCCCGCTGCGCCTCACACTCCTGCAGCGCCGCCAGGTTCTCGCGCAGCAGCTCCAGCTCCCGCTCCTGCTGCTCGCGCACCACCTTGGTCTCCGCCAGGGTGCGCTCGTGCTCCACGATGGTGGTCTGGCGCTGGCTGGCCAGCGTCTGCTGCTGGGCCAGCTTCTCTCGCAGCTGCGCCAGGGCGGCCTCCAGCTCTGCAATGCGGCGGATGTGCTGGTCGTTGAGCAGCGAGGTCATCTGCGCAGCTGTACACACACAGCAAAAGCAAACAACACTGGGTGAGTGCGACCTGAAAGTCCGCGCAGAAATATTCAACAAGGTGAGAAGACGAGAACGAGTCGGAGGATGCTGTTCGACAAGAAAAGAGCAGCAGCAGCAGCTTGTTCGTTTTTTCTACATCAAAGTCTACCAGGAAAGCAAAGAAATGAGGAAAAACAAAAGGCAAACATCTGAGCAACAGGAACATAAAAGCCTGGGAACAGCAGCTCACCGGCACCACTCTGCTTTTTCACCAGCCAAGACAGAGCAGCACCTCATAAGAAGTGGATGAGTGGCATGGGAAGACTGTGTCCGAGACAGGTACCCCTCTGCACCGTTTCTGCTTGTACCTGCCAGCGGAGGGAGAAAGTAATGGGAGGGGGAGGGAAGGGGAAGTTGACGGAATGGGGGCTGCGTCCACATGAACACAAATTCCAGACAGAAAGGTGAGCACCACTGCAGTGCTCACTTCTGATCATTCCCCAGTTCGTGTTGTTGTTTTACAGTCTGCAAAATGAGTAGACCAAAATTGCGTGTGTGTGTGTGTGTGTGTGTGTGTGTGTGTGAGAGAGAGAGAGGGAGAGAGAGAGAGAGAGAGAGAGAGAGAGAGAGAGAGAGAGAGAGAGAGAGAGAGAGAGAGAGAGAGAGAGAAGAGAGAGCATGTGATTATGTTTGTTTGTGTGTGTGTGTGTTTGCATGTGTGTGTGTGTGTGTGTGTGTGCGTGTATGCGAGACAGAGAGAGTGTGTGTGCTGTGTGTGTGAGTGGATTCTACTTGGGAACAGTTTTGCCAACAATCTGCACACACATTCTTCAAATCAACATTGTCATCAATTCAACCAGTTTGCACATACTTATGTTAACCCCCCCCACCCCCGCTAACACGCACACACAGACAAACACACATACACACACAGATATATACATATACGCACACACTCACACATGCACACACACACACGCACACACACACACACACACACACACACACACACACACACACAAACACACACACACACACGAGCACATCACAAACATCTGACCATTGTGGGCCTCCGTGTCCAGCTGCTCCATCCGGGACCTCAGCTTCTTCAGCTCCGCCAGGTGGAGCTGCAGCAGCCGCATTTCTCCATCACAGCTCTCTTCCCTGCCGCTCTCGTCAGAGCCCCCTTCCACCGACACCTGTCACATCATCCCACAGGTAAAAACACATCTCTGTATTCCCTCCCTCACTCTTTAACAGATCTGACAAGAGAAGCCCCCCTCCAGTAAAAATACATCTCAGTATTTCCTCCCTCCTTCTTTAACAGATCTGACAAGAGAAGCCCCCCCCCCCCCCCCCCACCATATAACCTTTGCCCCAAGTCTAACAGAATGTCTGAGACCACACTCTGGTGTGTCTTGGAGGGGGAGGGGGGGGACGGGGTGCATGCGTACATATGTGCATGCATGTGTGTGTGTGAGTGATGAAATGAGCATATCCTTAAGTCTTTGTAAGCGCTCTGAGCTCGTACAAGACGGGGTGCCATAATTTAAACAATCTATCATTATTCTACCTGCACTCCCATGGATCTGCACAGGGTGTCGTAGACGCTGAGCTCCTCGCGCAGCGTGCGGTTCATGTTGGTCAGCACCACCACCCTGGCCTTCAGGCGTGACGATTCGCTCAGCTGTGACCCCTCCTCGCCCGCTGAATTCAACTGCATGGTAGAGTCGGCCCCATTGCCATCGCATACAGCTTCATCTCCAGCGCCCATTCCCTCTGCAATTGAGAGGAAAGTGCCTTGAGTAAAGACACTAATACACGAGCAGTTTCCACCGTACTGTTGAGACAGACCATTCTAACCGCGTCCATCTGGCCCATCCTATCTTAAACATGTTTGCTGCCACACAATACAGCCGAAACTGATAGGATAAAGCAAGGGCAAGGTCGAGGTATTCAACCCTGCCATTACTTGAGAGTTATTAGCCCTTGTGACCTCCAGCACTTTTCTTCTTTCAGTCCAAACAGTGGGCGTTCATTGGCTGGCGGATGCAGTTCATCCATTTGGAATACAGCATGTTGTATTTGGAACAGACAAGTCCTCCTAAACTGTAGAGCCAAAATGGCTCATTTATCAGTGCCTTAAGTAACTTACGAGGTTTTCTGGCATGCTTCGCACCATGAGGGTTACCTGCTAAAACTGACCACAGTGATTGAACCAGATGCTTTTCAAACCGGTGTGACATCTACAAGGTACTGAAAGTGGTTCACAGAAACCAGGCAGTAAGTAACTTGGTGTTTTCCACCCAGTCAACCAGTACGGTTATATCCGGGCGATCGAAACCAGTCAGCCAATCACTGTAACTGGTCAGATACACTGCCACCAACAGATACTACTACTAGAGCTCTACTAGCTAACACCATAATCCCTTCCCTGTCTACAACACACACATGCACACACACGCCAAAGAGTTGAGGCAACAAATTTAAAGGGTACGTTATAACTCCATCCTATCTTGTTGAACCACAACAAGAGCTATTACCCTGAATGTCACCTCACAAATTTCGCACAGAGCAACAAGTTCAAAGGGTACATTATAAATTCATCCCTACCATGTTGAACTGCAACAAGAACTGTTACCTTGACTGTCAGGTCACAGATCTCGCAAACAGCAGCTAGCTTAATAAAGGATACATCATAAAGCCACCCCACCATGCCGAGCTATTACCTTCAGTGTCACCTCTCAGATCTTGCATGCAGCAACAAGTTTAAAGGGTACATTAGAAAGCCATCCCTACCATGCTAAAAACGAGCTGTTACCTTGAATGTCACCTCACAGATCTCGCACACAGCAGCTTGTTTAAAGGATACATTATAAAGCCATCCCTACCATGCTGAAAATGAGCTGTTACCTTGAATGTCACCTCACTGATCTTGCACACAGAAACAAGTCTAAAGGGTCCATTACAAAGCCACCCCTACCATGCTGAACCACAACAAGAGCTATTACCTTGCATCCCTGAAGACTGCTGGTCCCTTCTACCCGCTGCAGCTGCCCCAGCATGCTTGCCCAGGCGACTCGACCCTCGGGGCGAACTCCAGGCACTGTCAGGGTGACCTTGCGACGGCCCCAAGGGGAGGATGCTTTCAGAGAAGCTGGAGTAGGTCAGGTTATCCATCACGGTGCTGTCGGGCAAATCCTCACCCAAGGTGATGGAGAAGGTCATTTCCTGGGGAGAGGTCAAGGCCATGGAGTTGCCGCACTGGTCTCCTGGCATTGTGGACGCCGTGGTGTGGTGGAGGGTGCTGAAAGGCCACTCAGATCCACTACTGCTGGAGACCTCAGAGGTCACGGTGGTGTTGTCCGATGCGCCAACCACGCCCTTGCCGCCTTGTGTGCGTCTTTCGACTCGGTCAGATTCAGGCGCCATCTCCCTGCGCATCGCTTCCTTCGCACGAGGCTCCATCGGCGGTGGCAACGCCTGGCTCAAGTTGGAGCCGCCATCCTCCTCCTGGTGGGCACTGGGTTGCTTGGCAACTTGCCGCAGCTCCCGCTTGCGCTCCTCCAGATCTTGGAAGTACCTGGCACACACAGCGACCCACAAATCAGCATCACGTGAGCCTGCCGCCCCCGCCACAGCCTGAGGCCCAATCAGTGGGAACTCTCTTTCACTGCCTTCTTCTTATTCTTCTTTCAGGTGATTCTTATTCATCTCAAGTCTTTGTTTGCTGGCAGTTGACAATTAAGCTTTGTACAGTCAGTATGCTCATGTGTGCAGGCAACTGTGTGTGCGTGCATGCATGCGTGCATGTGCGTGTGCTTGTGTGTGTGTGCCTAGAAGTCTCTATGGACAAGATTTTGTGCTTTATAAAATACATGGATTACAGTAACTGGATTTTAACATCCTGTCAACCACACAGGGTCACTCACCTCAGGACAAATCAAACTCCATCATAAACCAGTGCACATTTCAAGACCCTTTAGGAGTGAACAACAACAACAACAACAAAAAAGCCCCCACCCATCCCCTCCCCGCCCAAAAGCCTTTGGGGTCAAGCCCTTCCAGGAAGCACAGAAACTACTGGTGTGCATACCTTTCTTTCAGGGCCTTGATCTGGTTGGCGATGAAGCGAGGGTCCTGGAAATCTATCTCCTCCGTTCTGTTGCCAGGAAACAGAGCAGACAAGTCGGCCCCGCTGCCCAATGCCGCCGACGCACCCATGCCCCGACCTGCGAAGATGCCACCCCACCCCACAGGATTGAGCCATTTATTTCACTGTTTGAAAGCCATGTTTAAAATCCAACTTTGTTCTTTGCATTGTCAAGGTCTCGCAACTGTCACGTATTGTTTTGGGTCCCTGTCTGACAGTGCTGCATGGCTTTGTGCATCTCAGGTTCATCCACGATAAAATGCACAAAAGTCCTCAGCACCATTACTAAAATCATTATAAAACACATCAAACCCCATGCACCTAAAGAAACTCTTTAAAAAAAAATCAAAAAAAATCTTACCAATGAAACAAAAAAAATCAAAAAGAAATCAACCACTTTGCTTTACCAACCCAGCACACTGACAAAACAACTGGCTTGCGTCATTTTTTTCTCTCGCCTGTCTGAGACTGCTGCACGGTTCTGTGTGCATGCAGGCATGTCTGTTGTGTTGTGTGTGTATGAATGTGAGTGTGCATTAAAACAAAAAGTATCTCAGGCTCATCCACGATAGAATGCACAAATAATGTCCTCGGCGCCATTATTACATTTACTACGATCATTATAAAACACATCAAAACCCCACATCCCTAAAGAAACTGGCTAAAAAATCTAAAAAAATCACTGTCAAACACAACAAAATCAACCATATTTCTTTACCAATCTGACACCAACAAAAACAACATGGGGATTTTTTAAATTATTTTTTTAAGGCAACAGAAAGACATTACCAGAGCACTGGGATGCCTCATGGAGATTGTTGCAGGACAGTGACAATGACAGACGCGGCTGGGACAGCAGGCAAGTCTCGCTGCGTGAGCGCGGCAGCCCGCAGCTCGAAAGCCCCGCCTGGGTATTGCCTCCCTTGGTGGCCTGCAGCAGGGAGCGGTAGTGGCGCAGTCGCTGGGACATGTAGCGCACCGTGCCCTCCGTGGCCAGCAGGCGATCCTCCAGTGACTTCACCTGAAAGGCATAAAACTGGACACATGCAGCTCAGTAGAACGCTCCATGCTGGTTCTGGTCAGAGCCAGGGTTCATTTAGAGTCTCATGGATTAATTAATGACCCCAGATGCCCAGGGGAATCCCCCATTGACACAGTTCATTACTCC
>OY757551.1:17933172-17975672 GCA_963584105.1 Alviniconcha strummeri
CAAATTCCTGCAGAACAGGAGACAGAGACAGGACAGCAGCCGCACCTCCAGCGCCTCCTCGCTGCGCTTCAGGGCCAGGTTGGCCTGCTGCAGCTGCTCGCGGAACCCGGCCAGCTCCCCTTCCTTCTTCCCCAGGGACTTGATCATGTTCTGGGGAAAATCACACACCCTGGGTAGGTGCTGCACAAGGTGCCCCCCCCCTCCCCCTTCCAGCACCACCTCTCTCAACACCCTCCCTCCTCCAACTCTCTATTCACCCTCACATATATGATATAACCATCAGGGTTGACCTGGTGTTAAAAATCAATGATCTATCTATCCGACTGGTCACCATTGCTACCTGGTGTTAAAAATCAATGATCTATCTATCCGACTGGTCACCATTGCTACCTGGTGTTAAAAATCAATGATCTATCTATCCAACTGGTCACCATTGCTACCTGGTGTTAAAAATCAATGATCTGTCTATCCAACTGGTCATCACTGCTCTTGTCTCATCCATTTATCTAGCTATCCTCCTCCTGATCAACATCATGGGCCGATAAAGTGAACGAGGTCATGTGGTATGCATTTTGTGTCACCACATTCACAAACAGCATTGTAATCGTGAAGTAAACACGCCCGAAATCCATGATCAGTTACAACAAGAGGCTGACTATACATATTTTTGGCCTGTCCTTGTTAGGAAATAAATCATCCCCATCACCTCTCAGTCTGAATCGCCTTACTGTACACAGCATTTAATCCCTGTTGTGCCATTCACCCATAATGACATCATAACCATCAGTTTAACTGATTATATGCTAAACCATTCAGCCATTTCCCTCAGCCTTAAGACTACACAGCAAAGTCCATTTTTAGCCCCGTTGTTTCGTGGTCCTAAAATGGTATGAGAATGTGTGCGTGCATGCATGTTTGTGGACGGAACGAACTTGAAGTATGCACTACCTTGGCATATCCACATATCAGTTCATTCCGTACTATGCCAGTGCTATACGCAAGCACACGCACCCTCAAACCATTTCAGGATAGCGAACCGACGGGGGCTAAAAGTGGATATTGCCAACTGCACAACAACACACTGCTTTTCCTGCAAGCAACAACAGTGTAAGCAACACCAGCCTAAAATGTGCCAACCTGCACAGTAATGTTACTACACCTTTCCTCTTCCTAATCAGCCTAAGCTCAAGCATAAAAACACCAATGTGCCATTTAAATTAGACACTGAATGCTATTACCAAAGTATGTTGTAATGCACACCCTGTCCCTAAAATAACAAAGTCCTGAGCCAGCCACCCCAAAAAGAAACGGAAGGGAACATTTATCAAAAAGAAGATTCATCAGAAGTTTACAGTTCTTCTTCTCACTGTATTAAAATCCCCCCCCCCCCCCCCCCCCCCCCATGTTTGTTATTAATTCTCTTTTTACATACATATATAATTATAGTCAAGTCATGCTGACAACACATGCAACATGGCTACAAGACCGCATCACCCACAATTTTCTCTTTTTTCCCTTTTTCCACAAAAGCAACCAAAAAGGTACCAAAATACATTTAACCCTCACTCTTTTCCATTTCCCACACATCACACAACGGCAACTACCTTCACGCAACATGGTTGCACACATCCTTGCAGCATGCAAACAAGACCAAAAAACAGCACTTGCAACGGCAAATCATTCTACAGACATCGACATGCTGTTTCCACATTTATCACAAGACACACAAGAGGATTATCAATTTCAGCGGGGGGGGGGGGGGGGGGGGGGGTAGATTAGTGGTAGTGACAATGGTCTTGTTCATTACTATCCCTGAGGAAGCGGTAGATTAGTGGGTAGTGACAATGGTCTTGTTCATTACTATCCCTGAGGAAGCGGTAGATTAGTGGGTAGTGACAATGGTCTTGTTCATTACTATCCCTGAGGAAGCGGTAGATTAGTGGGTAGTGACAATGGTCTTGTTCATTACTATCCCTGAGGAAGTGGTAGAATAGTGGGTAGTGACAATGGTCATGTTCATTACAGTCCTTGAGGAAGGGGTAGAATAGTGGGTAGTGACGACGGTCATGTTCATTACAGTCCTTGAGGAAGTGGTAGAATAGTGGGTAGTGACAATGGTCATGTTCATTACTATCCCTGAGGAAGTAGTAGAATAGTGGGTAGTGAGGATGTCACGTTCATTACTATCCCTGAGGAAGTAGTAGAATAGTGGGTAGTGATGATGGTCATGTTCATTACTATCCCTGAACGCTCACTGAGCATAATCACAGAGAGTTAAACACAACTGCAGAAAGACACCAAAGAGGTGTCATTTTCTGCAGTGAAGAACAGCAATTGCTCAGCTGACATGCAACTGCATGATAAGCCATAAACTGTGGACCCGGTCATTTTTTTATTTTTTTATTTCTGTCATTAAAAAAGGGTCAAGGTTGCTGAAACCTGTGTGAATGTGTAAAGTTCAACAGAGGGTATCCATACCAAACATGAGGTTGTAATGGTGTGAAATAAATAGACCGAAATCATGTAAAATCCCTTTGTAACTGAAATACCAACCACATTAAGCGTCTTCTTTTTTGAAATCTTTTTTTCTACCAAGTCCAGACGCTCCTTAATTTCCTCCCCATGGCACTAGCCAAAATCAAGAAAAAATGTTTTGTGCTTGATCTTCATGTATGCAATAACTATGGTATACAAAGTCAGATAAGTGTCCATCATGAAATACAACTTTCATTTGCACCTTTCCCACAGTGCTGTATGAGCTGTCAACTCATTAAGCAGTAACTCAACGGGTATCAAAGTGTGAATCTCAAAGGTGAAAGAACACACTATGCAAAGTTTCAAAATGGTCACTCTGACAGTCCAGCTTTGTTTTTTTGCCATGTGGACAAACAGCCCACCAGACTAGCACTGATCATTAAAAACACTCACATAACCATCACAGTAATAGACGCCCATGATTTTTCATTTCAATTAAACAGAACGAACAATTTTTATACAATTTCCTTTCAGAGTGATAGATGAGACTATAATGAAACAGTTGCAGATTTTCAAATTGCCAGGTGTAATCTTGCTTCTCAAATACAATTATTTCAGAACAAACTGGGCAAAATATATTTGTTTCTGGAAAATGGTGAAGTCTGCAAGAACTGTTGGTTGGTGTAAAAATTATTGCATAAAAGTTATCTTTTCTTGGCTAGGGGAGTTTAAAACAATGCTGTCTAGAGCTTAGATAGTTAGAACTTGACTTTTTTGTTCGTTTTTTAACACATTTAATCATGTGTGTATAAAACCAAGCCACATATTACCCTTAGTTAAACAAAGCTACAAACATGTATTATTTCAATTGCAGACAATATTCATTAAAATATAATTTTATATATATAAAAGCACCACAAAAAAAAGAAGAAGCGTAGCAGGTTAAAATATCCTGCTTCTCATTTTAATCAATTATCTGTTCAGGTCACAATCAGCATTATTCACAACAAAGGTACACTTCATGCATACATTTCACACATAGTATTACAGTACTGTATCAGCAAAAATAAGATAAACCTGAAGAAATATAAATGAACCCATGGTTGGTTAGTTAGTTCATGAACTTTAACACCCCATCCACCACCTCAGGAAACAAACCACAGGTGAATACCAAACTGGCCAAAAACTCTGACCAATAACACATTCCACCTAACTGTTGAATGTCAGAATCTCACACACTGGCTCTGTACCCACCGTAATACTTTCCAAACAGTCTGTTTGTCCTATACAACTTATCAATGTTTCAAACATCCCCGTTAGGTTAGTGTCAAACAGCAGAGCGAGCCCCATCCTTGACGACCCCTATGAGGTAAGCATCAAACAGCGGAGCGAACCCCACCATTCCTGATCCCCGTTTGGTTAGTGTCAAACAGTGGAGTGAGCCCCACCCTTCCTGACCTCCATTAGGTTAGTGTCAGACAGCAGAGCGAGCCCCACCCTTCCTGACCCCCATTAGGCTAGCGTCCGACAGCAGGGCAAGCCCCACCCTTCCAGACCCCCATTAGGTTAGTGTCAGACAGCGCAGCGAGCCCCACCTTTCTTGATCCCCATTTGGTTCAGCCCCACCCTTCCTGATCCCCGTTTGGTTAGCGTCAAACAGTGGAGCAAGCCCCACCCTTGTTACCTCAACCTGAGCGTTAGCTTCGCTGAGCTGGGTCTGCAGGCGACAGTTGCTGCTCTCGCTCTCCTCCAGTTGGTCGCTCAGCTGCTGCAGCTTTTCCTACATGCCACCACACAGCACAGGGAACGGCACACGCACAATGTACACAACACGCTTGATACACATGCCTAGGCTGCCAGGCCTGCAGAAGCCGTGGACCATTTTTTCATTTGCCTGCCAGGGCTAGTGAATGTGAAAAAAAAAAACACTGGTCCAAAGGAGTGATAACCTACCCCCCCCCCCCCCCCCCCATTCCACCTGCCCCAATTTGGTTGTTGTTGTTGTGAAAAACATATTTCCATTTCCCACTCGGCCTTGTTTTGACAGTTTCAGCCGAGTTAAAACGGCAGTTGTCACATGCACTGTGGACAACGCTGCTCTCATCTTTGCTCAACAAATTTGTCACTTCAGAGAAATCACTACCATGAAGGCAATATTATGACTCACCGATGGGCTAGCTGTTTTTGCCCTCGATTCACCCCAAGGCTTTTTTTTTTTACCACTGATCTTGGGCAACTGGGCAAGTGTATTTCTGCAGGCCTGGCTTCCTTCACTCGATAAGCAAAATGCAAGTCATTCAAAATGCAACACCATGTTTACAGTCAAACAAAGCTCAAACACAACAAAATAAACTGTGAACCAGTCAATGAAGTGCAGTCGACTCTGAAACCTCCTTCGGGTTTCATCTGACCCCTAGCTATCCGCAAAAGCCTTTTCTGGAAACAGAATCGTTTCCTCTTTGCAACTGCTAAAAATATTTTCATTGCTACTACCATCAGCTTGCAAACTGCCATTTTCCAGCTCCTGTTCGCGCGCTGGTGGGTAACAAGAGTCGACTACACTTTGTATAATGATCCAAATGCAAAAGCAGTTAGGATTCCAACTGAACTTCAAATCAACACACGCATAAACACTGAACTCAACATGGGCTGGTACATGTGTTATTTCAAGCACAACATTTGAACGCAAAACTCGAAACAAGTTTGCCATTCCCCCTTTTCTTTTGTCCCTTCGATACTCAGCATCTTCACTCTCAAGCTAATAAAACCTCTTCCACTGTACGCAATATTTTTCTATCAGCCCGCCACGTCTCTATCTGACCAATGAACCTGTCGAGGACAAACCCACCTCCTTCGGGATGAAGTTTACCCCTGGCACAAAGAGCCCAGACCGCATCACTATCCATCTCTTTGGGAAAAATTTCCACTGGGAAGAAGTAACTCTGATAGCCCCAGCCACTCCAGCTTTCAAGGGCTCCCCAGTACCCTTCTCTTCAAAAAACACCTGGGACCCTTATACACTAACACTTTTGGGAAGTTTTTTTCCACTTCTAGTCAATCAACTTTATACATTAACAGTTCTGGAAAGTATTTTTTCCACTTCTAGTCAATCAGCTTTATCCACTAACAGTTTTGGAAAGTTTTTTTTTTTCTGTTCTAGTCAATCAACTTTATACATTAACAGTTTTGGAGAAATAAAATTCCACTTCTGCTCAATCAACCGCTCAAAGATGACCCCTTTCTCACTGCTGCTGTTCCTTACATCCAAAAAACAGGACTGACTAAAGTTTTGCCACAAAACTGATCCATACTGGTGTGAGTTCATTGAGAAAGGTCTAAAAAAAACAACTAAAAAAAACCTGAACACAACGTGCTGTCACTGTTGTTATTTACTCTAACTAAACCTGGTCTGCACATGACATTACAGCAAAAAAGAGGTCGTTTTTCACGAGAGAGAGAGAAAAAAAGAGGAGTATAACTGCAATTCTAGATGTATCCTTCCCACAGGTGTGTAACAGCACCTAAAGCTATCGACCCCCCCCCACCCCCACCCCCCTCCCCGTTCCCCCCCGAAGAACAAGTAGGAACACATCAACAGGTAAACCAGTCTTGATGCATACATGCTGGTGTAACAAACAAGGTAACAAACAAAGCCCATTACAGGAAAAATAAACTACCTGATGGTTGGCCATTTCAGCTTCATGCAGCTCGGCGCGGGTAGTCTTCAGCGCTGTCTCGCTCTTCGACAGCTTGGCTTTGGCGCTAGTCACCTAATCAAAACACACATTTTCTGTTGTTGTCAATTTCACAGTGACAGCTGGGAGGTAGTTGGGGGGGGGGGGGGAGACAAACTTCAAATGCACAGCAAGGCAAGGGTGGTATTCAGTGCCGTCACACCCTTCTGACATCTTGGCTTTGGCACTGGTCACCTAATCAAAACACAATTTTGTTGTTGTTGTCAGTTTTACATTGACAGGTGGGAGGTAGTTGGGGGGTGTGGGTGGGGGGGTGGGGAGAAAAACTTCAAATGCACAGCAAGGCGAGGGTTGTATTCAGTGCCGTCACACTCTTCTAACTTGGCTTTGGTATTAGTCTCCTAACCAAAACACACTTTTTGGTTCTTCTTTTTTGTTTGGGGGGGGGGGGGGGGGGGAGGGGGGAGGTCATCAGTTTCACATTGACAGGTGGGAGGCAGTTAGGGAAGGGGGGGCAAGGGGTTCAGAGACAAACTTAAAATGCACAGCTCAGCGCAGGTAGTCTTCAACGCTGTCTTGCTCTACTTGTCTTGCTTCGGCACTCGTCACCTTATCAAAACACACATTTTGTTGTTGTCAGCATTACACTGCCAGGTGGAAGGCAGTCAGGGGAGGGGGGAAGTGGGGCAGAGGGGGGAAGAGACAAACTTCAAATGTATGAAAGCAGAGGACGGCTATGAAGCAAAGAAGATGTGCAGGGCGGAAATAAATTCACATTTGTACGACGGACCCCCTTGAGACCGCCCACATCTGTTCTCGTGTGAATGACACCCTCAAGGATTAACTACTTTTTCCATGTCTTTCCCTCCTGTTCTTCCATCTCCATCATGGGTGAGTGGGTGTTAGCGCGTGTCTTTGCGCATGCTTGTTCTTAGTATGTGTGTCTTTAACATAACGTAAAGGGGCGCTTTTGTTCTGTTTGTCACTGGTGACAGCACAGGCATACTGCAACGAAGTGCTTGGGTTTCTGGTTACAGTGGTGCGCGCTTTGTAGGATTCTTTATCATGACGATGGACACGCTTTGGGCTTCACCGTAAGGTTAGACGCCTTCAATCCTTCTAGCTATCATCGCCATCATCCCTACCTCCTTTTCCTTACGGTTAGACGCCTTCAATCCTTCTAGCTATCATCGCCATCATCCCTACCTCCTTCTCCTTAAGTTTAGCCGCCTTCAATCCCTCCAGCTATCATCACCATCATCCTTACCTCCTTCTCCTTCTTGTGCAGAGAGCAGACGAGGCCCTGGATGGTCTTGTCGCGGCGGTTGCCCAGCTGCTTCTCCTGCTCCAGCTCGGCGGTCAGCTGCTCCAGTCTGTTGCTGGCCTCCTTCCACGCCTTGTCCTTCTCCCTCAGGCTCTCCTCCAGCTTCTGCACGCACAGCGTCCTCACGGTCAAAGTCGCCATTATCACCGTCACACGGAATTTGCCCTGTTTTTCTAAACTCGTTCCCAAAAAGTTCAAGACCATTTTCCCAAACTAACAATACTGCTAATCTCCACAAACACACGTTTCAGCACTCTCACTTCAGGTTGAATAAATTTGGGGGTTTCTTCTTATCTGGCAATCATGCCCATAACTGTGTGTGTGCGGGTGCATGTGTGTGTGTATGCGTGTGCACGCGTGCATGCACATTAGTCCCGCTTTCTTCCCTCGCTACCTCAGTCACTTACGTATTATACACCACTTTCCCTGTCACCATTCTGCATCCCTTTTCAGCCTTCAGTCCACCCTGCGGAGACTGGCAACACAGGCACACATTTGGAGACACTCACAGAAGTTACTGGCACAGAAAGACATCTAACACACACAAACGTTTACCGCAATCAAGTCATCCTTCTTCCGCAGCTGGTTCTCCAGCTCCGCAACCTTCCCCTCCAGCTTACTGAGCTTGTCATGCTGGTCGTCCACCACGTCCTGTTTCAGTGAACCATACATCAAAGCTTCCAGTCACTTCAAACGAAAACACCGATAAAAGAACAAAGCTGGCTTGGTGACTATAAATCAGTTGGTTAGTTACTTCCTAGAGTTTAACGTCCTACCAATCGCAGAGGGTCTGATTTTTTTTTTTTTTTACACCAGTTCAAAACACAAGTCACTAAATCACAAATTCATCTAATTCGCTGTTACAACCTTAAAAACCAACTATCACATCTATGTATCAATGCGCAGTAACACATATTATTTGGTACCTGTTTATATTCCATGGCACTCACCGTGGGAACCTGTTGAAATTGTTTGTGACTATGAACCAGGTGACCTATCTTATTCTGCGGGCCTACGCAGGAAACCGCGTCAGTCAAAACTAGTGCAGTTCAAAAGCAGGAGAGGTTTTGGAAAAAAAATGAAGGTGAATAGACCAGGAAGGTAGAAGTAATTCCTGGCAGTGGGCAAAGCATGCACGGCTATGTACGGACTTATTCCAGGCTTTAACGGGAAAACATTTGTCAGCTCTGGGTTCTCAACAGAGGGAATTTATTTTCTGACGTCTCCAAGCCAAAAGGATTGAGAATAAAAAAAATAAAAAAACACTGACAGCAAAAACACCAGCACAAAATGGCCCTTAATGCAAAGTGACTTTCAGACTGTCCACTTCTTTTACCTGGCTGAATCAACACAAATCTAGGAACACATGTATGGCAAACTAAAGGTAGACACAGGCTGCAACAAAGCACTTCATAATAAATAGCACAAGATCAGTTTCAACCTTCAGACCAAGAGGAACAGGTGCAGCCATGGTACCATACAAACAGTACGATTTAGCAAGTTATCATATCAACTCATCAGATCCTGATCTAAACATGGAACATGACTTAGCTACTAAAGATGCTACTTTTTCAAGCAATTTTGCCTGCTACAAATAAAATTACTGAATCCAAAAGGCAACAACAACTGAGGTACATGCAAGCTAACAGTACATTCTATACAAAAGTTGAAAAAAAGAATAACAGTAACAGTAAATATATGAAGAAAAAAAGAAGAAAATAACAAAAGAGCCAGTAAACCAGTTCATATCATAGGAATTCAGAAGAAAATAAAAAGGCTATAAAATAACCACACAAATCGCTACAACTGAACATTCAGTCTTTGTTTCAGCACAAATTAAGTAAAAGACAACAGCACACGTTCAACCAAGAGAGAAACATGGCAGCTCAGGTCAACATCCACACTGCAACATGCGCAGCAGTCAGACAGAAATGCACATTCTCCGAAACAAAGAGAAACAACCCAATGCAGAACACCATGCTAAACAGCTGAGAGGGCAGCTAAGAGACTGAACGCTACCACTCCGGACTCTTCCTGTTCAGCTGATGTCAGGTTATTCTGCAATAGAGCAGTCACGTCTCTAGCGGAACACTGTGCAGCGCATCCAGCACAGAATTCAAAGCTGAACCATTTACTCAGTTCTCCCCAGTCACCCCAACCTATAGCAGAGACAGAGGGATAGAGACAGAAACACAGAGAGAGAGAGAGAGAGAGAGAGAGAGAGAGAGAGAGAGAGAGAGAGAGAGAGAGAGAGAGAGAGAGAGAGAAACAGAGACACATACACACATAAAAGAGTTTTTTTAATGCCCAGTCAACCATCAGTGCAAGAGAGGGAGAGAATGTACGCGTGTGTGTGTGTGTGAGTGTGTGTGTGTATGTGCACATGTTTGTGTTGTGAACATGCACATGAACTAGCATTGCATGTAAAACATATCCCTCTCTTCACCCTAATATGACACAGAACTCTTGAATGCTGACACTAATCACTTACCCCCCTCCCCACCCACCCTCACCCACACCACAAAGGAGATTAACCACAACAAAAACACAATCTACAACAGCAGCAGCGCCCCCACCACTGCTGCGACTACCGCGACTGCTACCAACCTGAAGGTGGGTGGGAGCCAGGAAGGACTGCCCGTCAATCATGGAGGTGTCTTTGAGGGCCGTGGACAGTTGCTGAAGCATGCAACAGCAACACCATGCACACAAATGCACATCACAATACACCATGCTACACTAAAACAAACAAAAACTAAAAAAACCTGTTGCATCATGCTTCAAAGGGAAAAGCCAAACAAGGAGTCTTGAACGAAAGCTGCGGCTGTGTTCCACCTCGCCGTGGTCTGAGAGATGGGAGGAACAGGAGTACTGGGGGTACTGGCTTCAAGAAACAGAAGGCTGTGAGTTCAAAACCTTATTCAAGCAATGGAAATCTTCTCAGTTTAACAATATGCCAATTTAGCTCTGCCAATTTCTTCCTTCTCTACTCTGTGTGTGTGTGTGTGTGTGTGCGTGCGTGCGTGCGTGCGTGCGTGCGTGCGTGCGTGCGTGCGTGCGTGCGTGCGTGTGTGTGTGAATTTAACTGGCCGTAGACCAAGCCTAGAGTGGTACTGCTCAAGTCATTTTTCTCTCTCGGAAGTTGCATACCTGTTAATTACTACAGCTCAGGAGGGGTAAGTGGGTTGGAGGGTGGAGGGGGGGATGCCTTGGTTCAGGCATGGGGTAGGAAGAGTCACCTGACACTAGCATCCATAACCCAGTCACCCAATTCACCTTTGCAGCACACAGCTCTACAGTTCTATTGTAGCAGTAGCAGTTTCAAAGGAATATGTACGCCTGCTTGCTTTCTTGTGCCTGTGTGTAGCGTTCTGCGACATGTTGGGATGAGCGTGTGCCTGCATTAGTGTTCTGTGGTGGGTTGGGTTCTGATGCACATGTGCCTGAGAGTGGTGTTCTGTGGTGGGTTGGGTTGGGTTGTGATGCATATGCACCTGAGAGTGGTGTTCTGTGGTGGGCTGTGTTGGATTGTGATGCGTATGCACCTGTGAGTGGTGTTCTGTGGTGGGTTGTGTTGGATTGCGATTCACATGTGCCTGAGAGTGGTGTTCTGTGGTGGGTTGTGTTGGATTGTGATGCGTATGCACCTGAGAGTGGTGTTCTGTGGCGGGCTGGGTTGTGTTGTGATGTGCAGGTGCCTCTGAGCGGTGTTCTGAGGTGTGTGCCTCTGAGCAGTGTTCTGAGGTGTGTGCCTCTGAGCAGTGTTCTGAGGTGTGTGCCTCTGAGTTGTTCTTCTGAGGTGTGGTGGGGTGGGATGTGCATGAGCTTGTGTGTGTGCATCCTTAATGTGTCTCATACACGTCTGTTGTGTGCATCCTTAATGTGTCTCATACACGTCTGTTGTGTGCATCCTTAATGTGTCTCATACACGTCTGTTGTGTGCATCCTTAATGTGTCTCATACACGTCTGTTGTGTGCATCCTTAATGTGTCTCATACACGTCTGTTGTGTGCATCCTTAATGTGTCTCATACACGTCTCTTGTGTGCATCCTTAATGTGTCTCATACACGTCTCTTGTGTGCACCCAGTAAGGTAGCGGTGTGAGAAAATGGGGAGAAGAGGGTGGTGGGGGCAAGGTTGGAGTGATGAATCGTGAAGGCGTGTGGGAATCTGGGTGGGTTTGAGTCATGAAGGGTGGATAGTGGAAGCAGAAGGGGGCAGGTTTGAGTAATGAAGGGGTGTGGGGAATGGGGCAGGTTTGAGCGAAGAAGGGGGGTGGGGGGCAGGTTTGAGTGATGGGGAGGCACAATGCGAGCCTAGCTCATGCCAGGGTCTGATGCGATGCGTACAGTGTCTACAGACTGGTCACCATGCAAACACAATTTCAAGAAGGCTTGCTGAACAAAAGTCAACAGAAAGAACGCTGGACAGCAGCATTCTTATGTACAGTTCAAAGTATGTGTGTTCCATTAGAAACTCAAAGGGAAACACCAAATGACCACCAAACTACACATAAAATCTCATTCCAAATGCACATTCCATCCAGAAATTCATAATCTTGATCAGAAATCATAAGGCTGGTTTACTAAAGCTTCTGAGACTTCTCAGCTAACATTTCAGAGAATGCTTTGAGTCATATGCAAACAAATGCTTACTGATATTTATACTAATGCTTCTAAGAATGCTTCCAGTCATATGCAAACAAATCCTTACTGATATTTACAAACTCACATTTCAGAGAATGTTTCCAGTCCTAGGCAAGCATATGCTCACTGATATTATAAAGCCTGAACACTCGATACATGTGGATCCCTAGTACATCCAGTGCTTCCGCCAATGTTTAAATCATTCCTCTGTTCTCAGCTTACACTCACCTATACCCAATTGCACATCAACAGAATCCAACAGGAGAAAATACGATTCCAACATAATCACCAAATCAAATGAGCCCAGCCCTCTAGCATGCCAACATGACACAACTGACCTCCACATCCCGACCGCGACGCTGCAGGTCTTTCTCCATCTGCTGCAAGGCCTGCTGCGCAGCATCACGCTGTGCCTCGGCCTCTTGCAGCAAGCGCTGCAGGTCTTCCAGGCTCCTGATGTGGCTGTCCGACTCCAGCTGCAGAGCTGAGATTTCCCTGCAAAAGCGGGTTTCGGGGGGAGGGTTACCACCGCTGTTGTCACTCACGTTGATGCCTCAAGTGACCTCTTCTTCTCCTCAATCGCTTTTATACTGCGCTATTCCCCATTTGTGAGGATACTCTTGTTGTGTAGGAGATTCTAAATGAGTGACCAGCTTTTCACAGCGTCTTTCGGAATATCCACCACAGCGGTGTACGTACAGTGATGTTACGTGGCCGCAGCCACGTGAAACTGCTGCTGCCTTGGCCCGTCATGTGTATACCACACAGCCATGCACCATTTCGTGTCACTTCACGCAAAGCCACATGCATGGGGTGCACGTGTTTAGCTGCAACCGGCCACCTGCACGTTTGGCAGAATGACCAGGCACTTTTACATGCTACCGTGGCAACACGGGGGTGGAACGGATACCGAAATAAGAGTCAGCACAGAAAGCTGACCCCGAAGAAAATTCTCCTGTCACTCCTGCTGGGACTCGAACCCATGACCTTGCCATTAGGAGTTCAGCACTCTAACCACTAAGCTATCCTTGCTCTCCATTCTTTTTCTTCTTCTGCATTCTCAGGCCATGAGTATATTTACCATCCAAGAACAAGTGGCACAGCATGCCAAACCCGACGTCATAGTAAGACAATATAAGACAGTGAAAATGTACATGCAGAAACAGTGTAAATGTGTCCAAAAGCATCGAGTTTATTTCAAAATAAATAAAGCAAAATCACCACCAACCTTTCATTCTGTTCGATGGTATCCTTCATTTTCTGCAACAGAGAGATGGCAAAATTTACAGCATTCCACATCTTTCACAGTGCTGTTGCGCACACTTGCATATCCTCTCAATTTGCAGTGTTCCACAGCTTTCGCAGCGTTACTGTGCACGCTTATATATTCCCTGAGTGGCCACATCTGCATAACCATCATCACTAATATAATCATCGTTTCCATCAACGTCATCTCCATTATTCCCAGTCCCAATGTTTACCACAATAAAGATCAGAAATGTTTTAAAGGTAGGCAAATTATTAAATACAGGGTAAAATGAGTCAGAAATCTGTTTGCTGGGCTTTTTTAAATTGCCAAACAATGAAACGGGCATGTATGCACCGGAAGTGAAATGAGCCGTAGGGTAGTCAGAGTCCACAGAAGCATCTTGCGCATTTGGGTCAATGATGTATGTACTAAACTGCCAGTATCTCTCTCTCATGTACATGTACACGCACGTGTGTGTGTGTGTGTGTGTGTGTGTGTGTGTGTGTTTGTGTGTGTGTGTGTGTGTGGCGGGAGAAGGGAGGAGGGGGGGAGTTGTGAGTGCACATGAATGTAAACAGGGTAGGAACTGAATTACTGAGTCCAGTGAATGCTACACAAACATCCTGACCTTCAGCAGAGGCACACAACATTATCTGACCTGAGCGTTCAGGTGGGTCTGCTGCTGCTCCATCTCCAGCTGCTGCAGCCGCATCTCCAGCTGGTTCATCTTGTCCCGTCCCGCCTCCAGCTCATCACGAGCATCTTCCGCATCCTGTCAATCAACATGAAGAAAGCCCATCAGGATAGTGTCTTTGAAAAACCTCTAGTCAAACAGAATTATTACCAGCCCATGATCTTGCCCATAAAGTTTTATGAAAAAATATTTCCGTTTCACACTCAACACCATTTTCATAAGTTTTAGCCAAGTTAAAACAATAAAGATACTGCAATGACTGCAGGTGACACTGCTCTGATGAGAACCCTCCCCCCCCCCAACCCCCCCTTCCCAAGCAACACTCAATGCAATCAATAAATATTACACTGAAAGCTACTTTACACCACCTGTCAAAAAAAAAAAAAAAAAAGGAGGAAGATTTGGACAATAATTTTCCACCATGATCCCTCGCTGACCGTGTCAACGCCTTTAAGTAGAACCCCTTCACAACCACCTCTCCCTGGACGAGATGCCGGAGCAAGAGCACTGACCTGCAAGGCTTTCTGCAGGTCCGAGCGCAGTTCCTCCGTGTACTTGTGGTGCTGCTCCTCCAAGGACTTGCGCACCACGTCGATGTCGCTCTGCTGGCTGGAGGTCAGCATTTCCATCGCTTGGCTGCACAATACAAACACTGTCATAACAAATCATTCTTACAAAGCGCTGTTCTCTAGCCAGAGTTCAGCTCACTGCGCTGGAGAAACAACTGACGTAAACCACATTAACAGACATTTCAACATACAGAACCTTACTGTAGTCTAGCATTATCACCTAGAGGATATTAACTATGTATATATACACAACACACACACAATAATAATAATAGAACAATAGTGGGGTCTTAGAGCACAGGGCATCTGCTTTTCAAACTCTGCTCGGATCTTATTCTGCTGTTGTTGTGTTTTTTTAAAGTACTTCATTGTCCCTGTAAGGAAATTCAGGTTGCCGTACCCAGGTAAGGCACAGCAGCCGCAGGAGCAGCGCTATCCATTCCTATCTGTGTGTGTAGTGTTTTCGTGTGTCTAAACACTGGTATATGGCTGCCAATGTTTTGGATTTTCAACATGTGCACAGATGTTAATGCATGCAACTTCACACCAGGGCTGCATGGACACCTTAAAAGAGTCTGCACTAGAAGCTGACTCTGGGAGAAAAATCCCTTGCATGACCACGGACTCAAACCTGCCTTTTCTGTCTGATGCTCTACCAGCTGAGCTGAGCTATCCCCACCCCTTGCAGACAAGCATCTCGATCATTTTGAAAATGCGTGCATCAGTGTTTTCAATGGCAGGAGCTGCCACAAGCATTGTTTTTGTCGTGACAAAACATGTCTTTTGTCATGACAAAAATATGCTTGTCGCGACAAACATGTGTTTTTGTCACAACAAAAGTATGCTTGCAGCAACTAAAAAACATGCTGCGACAGAACCATGTTTGTCGCGACAAATATTTGTTGCAACAAAAGTTTTTGTCATGCCAAAAATATTTTTGTCACGACAAACGTTCTGTCGCAACAAGGACAAGCATACTTCTGTTGCAACAAAAGACGTGCTTTGTCGTGACAAACGCACGTTTGTCGCGACAGAAATTATACTTGTGGCAGCAACGGCCAATGATACAGTGTGACGGAGGCCTGCGTGTCCAAACTGAAATCTGGGCACCACAGAGCCGCCCTAGCTGTGCACTGTCCGGAACACTGACCACAGAGCCGCCCTAGCTGTGCACTGTCCGGAACACTGACCACAGAGCCGCCCTAGCTGTGCACTGTCCGGAACACTGACCACAGAGCCGCCCTGTGCACTGTCCGGAACACTGACCACAGAGCCACCCTGGGCACTGTCCGGAACACTGACCACAGAGCCGCCCTAGCTGTGCACTGTCCGGAACACTGACCACACAGCCACCCTGTGCGCTGTCCGGAACACTGACCACAGAGCCGCCCTAGCTGTGCACTGTCCGGAACACTGACCACAGAGCCACCCTGTGCACTGTCCGGAACACTGACCACAGAGCCACCCTGTGCACTGTCCGGAACACTGACCACAGAGCCACCCTGTGCACTGTCCGGAACACTGACCACAGAGCCACCCTGTGCACTGTCCGGAACACTGACCACAGAGCCGCCCTAGCTGTGCACTGTCCGGAACACTGACCACAGAGCCGCCCTAGCTGTGCACTGTCCGGAACACTGACCACAGAGCCACCATAGCTGTGCACTGTCCGGAACACTGACCACAGAGCCACCATAGCTGTGCACTGTCCGGAACACTGACCACAGAGCCGCCCTAGCTGTGCACTGTCCGGAACACTGACCACAGAGCCGCCCTAGCTGTGCACTGTCCGGAACACTGACCACAGAGCCGCCCTAGCTGTGCACTGTCCGGAACACTGACCACAGAGCCGCCCTAGCTGTGCACTGTCCGGAACACTGACCACAGAGCCGCCCTAGCTGTGCACTGTCCGGAACACTGACCACAGAGCCACCCTGTGCACTGTCCGGAACACTGACCACAGAGCCGCCCTAGCTGTGCACTGTCCGGAACACTGACCACAGAGCCACCCTGTGCACTGTCCAGGACACTGACCACAGAGCCACCCTGTGCACTGTCCGGAACACTGACCACAGAGCCGCCCTAGCTGTGCACTGTCCGGAACACTGACCACAGAGCCGCCCGAGCTGTGCACTGTCCGGAACACTGACCACAGAGCCGCCCGAGCTGTGCACTGTCCGGAACACTGACCACAGAGCCGCCCTGTGCACTGTCCAGGACACTGACCACAGAGCCACCCTGTGCACTGTCCGGAACACTGACCACAGAGCCGCCCTAGCTGTGCACTGTCCGGAACACTGACCACAGAGCCGCCCGAGCTGTGCACTGTCCGGAACACTGACCACAGAGCCGCCCTAGCTGTGCACTGTCCGGAACACTGACCACAGAGCCGCCCGAGCTGTGCACTGTCCGGAACACTGACCACAGAGCCGCCCGAGCTGTGCACTGTCCGGAACACTGACCACAGAGCCGCCCTGTGCACTGTCCAGGACACTGACCACAGAGCCACCCTGTGCACTGTCCGGAACACTGACCACAGAGCCGCCCTAGCTGTGCACTGTCCGGAACACTGACCACAGAGCCGCCCGAGCTGTGCACTGTCCGGAACACTGACCACAGAGCCGCCCGAGCTGTGCACTGTCCGGAACACTGACCACAGAGCCGCCCTAGCTGTGCACTGTCCGGAACACTGACCACAGAGCCGCCCGAGCTGTGCACTGTCCGGAACACTGACCACAGAGTCGCCCGAGCTGTGCACTGTCCGGAACACTGACCACAGAGCCGCCCTAGCTGTGCACTGTCCGGAACACTGACCACAGAGCCGCCCGAGCTGTGCACTGTCCGGAACACTGACCACAGAGCCGCCCGAGCTGTGCACTGTCCGGAACACTGACCACAGAGCCGCCCTGTGCACTGTCCAGGACACTGACCACAGAGCCACCCTGTGCACTGTCCGGAACACTGACCACAGAGCCGCCCTAGCTGTGCACTGTCCGGAACACTGACCACAGAGCCGCCCGAGCTGTGCACTGTCCGGAACACTGACCACAGAGCCGCCCGAGCTGTGCACTGTCCGGAACACTGACCACAGAGCCGCCCTAGCTGTGCACTGTCCGGAACACTGACCACAGAGCCGCCCGAGCTGTGCACTGTCCGGAACACTGACCACAGAGCCGCCCTAGCTGTGCACTGTCCGGAACACTGACCACAGAGCCGCCCTAGCTGTGCACTGTCCGGAACACTGACCACAGAGCCGCCCTAGCTGTGCACTGTCCGGAACACTGACCACAGAGCCACCCTGTGCACTGTCCGGAACACTGACCACAGAGCCGCCCGAGCTGTGCACTGTCCGGAACACTGACCACAGAGCCACCATAGCTGTGCACTGTCCGGAACACTGACCACAGAGCCACCATAGCTGTGCACTGTCCGGAACACTGACCACAGAGCCGCCATAGCTGTGCACTGTCCGGAACACTGACCACAGAGCCACCATAGCTGTGCACTGTCCGGAACACTGACCACAGAGCCACCCTGTGCACTGTCCGGAACACTGACCACAGAGCCGCCCGAGCTGTGCACTGTCCGGAACACTGACCACAGAGCCACCATAGCTGTGCACTGTCCGGAACACTGACCACAGAGCCACCATAGCTGTGCACTGTCCGGAACACTGACCACAGAGCCGCCATAGCTGTGCACTGTCCGGAACACTGACCACAGAGCCACCCTAGCTGTGCACTGTCCGGAACACTGACCACAGAGCCACCCTGTGCACTGTCCGGAACACTGACCACAGAGCCGCCCGAGCTGTGCACTGTCCGGAACACTGACCACAGAGCCACCATAGCTGTGCACTGTCCGGAACACTGACCACAGAGCCACCATAGCTGTGCACTGTCCGGAACACTGACCACAGAGCCGCCATAGCTGTGCACTGTCCGGAACACTGACCACAGAGCCGCCATAGCTGTGCACTGTCCGGAACACTGACCACAGAGCCGCCCTAGCTGTGCACTGTCCGGAACACTGACCACAGAGCCGCCCTAGCTGTGCACTGTCCGGAACACTGACCACAGAGCCGCCATAGCTGTGCACTGTCCGGAACACTGACCTGGCCTTGCGCAGCAGCTCCTGCTTATCCTCCAGCTCCTTCTTGAGACTCTGGACGTTGACCTTGAGCTCAATGTTCTGTAAGAGCAAACAAAGTTAAGCAGATACTGCCACCACCCTGACTCTCCCAAAAGGGAGTGAATATGCACGAGAACTAAAGCAAACGAACAGAACGCTGTTAATCTTTTTTGTCAATTCTTCCGGTTGTGCTGTCATTCTGCTTTCTGTCAGCGTATCTCTAGAGATGCAAGTGCTTTCTTCAACAATCCGGGGCTTTCGTTAAAAATTTTGCCCATCAAATTGCTGTTAATCTTTCTTGTCAGTTCTTCTGTTTGCACTCCCATCAAATTGCTGTCAATCTTTCTTGTCAGTTCTTCTGTTTGCACTCCCATCAAATTGCTGTCAATCTTTCTTATCAGTTCTTCTGTTTGCACTCCCATCAAATTGCTGTCAATCTTTCTTGTCAGTTCTTCTGTTTGCACTGTCATTCTGCTTTCTGCCAGTTTATCTCTATAGATACAAGTACATTCTTCAACAAACCAGGGCTTTCGTTACAAATTTCACCAATCTAATTGCTATCTTTCTTGTCAGTTCTGCTGGTTCTCCTTTCTGTCAGCGTATCTCTGCATGTGCATTCTTCAACAAACCAGTGCTTTCGTTACAAATTTCGCCCATCAAATTGTGTGAATTATGCAGAGTACAATTTACCCAGAAGTATCACAGTGGTAAAAATTTTTTACACTAAATGTGAATCACACATCATCCCTGTAAATACAAGTACAGTCTTCAATAAACCAGGATTTTTACACTGAATGTGAACCACACATTATCTCTACAGATACAAGTACAGTCTTCATCAAACCAGGATTTTTACACTGAATGTGAACCACAATCTCTACAGATACAACTTTTACAAGTACAGTCTTCAACAAACCAGGCCTTTTGTTACAAATCTAGCCTTCTGTGACTTATACAGCATACAATTTACTCAGAAGCACAACAGTAGTAAAAATTAAACAATAATTAAAAAAAACCATTGAATGTCAGCCACAGTTGAGCGGTTTATGGCATGCAGTTTTATTGAGGATCAAATGACATCTCAAATTTCTTTTTATGATAAACAGAGCATTAGGTTTTGCTAAGGAGGTGGAGAAAGTCATGAATTTCAAATTACCATGATAACACCCCCATACACCTTCCCACCATCAATGTTTCAGTTTCAATACTATTTCATCCAGAGTTCTGTTACCATAGGGCATAACCTTCCAACAGCAAAAATGACAGATTTTTTCTTCCTCTCCAGGTGCAAAAAAAAAAAAAAAAAAAAAAGAAGAGGAGGGGAGATTTAAGCACATGCCATAGACTGACTAAATCCCTACAAATACTGACCGTTTTGAAGACATCCTCCCCATCTCCATACTTCTGAAGCATGCGCTCCTCCAGGAAGTAGATGCGCAGTTTAAGGCTGAAGTTCTCCTTCTTCAAGTCTGTGATTTGCTGCAACCAAAGACAACCTCTTCCTTAAAATCCATCCGCTCAACCCACCAATCAACTGGCCAACGGACCAGTGATCAACCACAGACCCAACAGGGTGCAACATGTTGGTAATCCACAGCAAATTCTGCTGCTCAAGCCATGCCAGAGAGAAAAATTTCTAATTCAGGACAAGCCAGACAGAAAAATCTGTAGTTCAAGACAAGCCTGAGACAGAAAAATCCATAATTCAAGACAAGCCTGACACCCAAAAATCTGTAGTTAAGACAAGTCTGAGAACGAAACAGAAAAATCTGCAGTTCAAGACAAGCCTGAAGCTGACACAAAAAGAACTGTAGTTCAAGACAAGCCTGAGACAGAAAAATCTGTAGTTCAAGACAAGCCTGAGACTGACAACAAAAACTGTAGTTCAAGACACGCCTCAGACTGAGATAGAAAAATCTGTAGTTCAAGACAAGCCTGAGACTGACAACAAACACAAAAACTGTAGTTCAAGACAAGCCTGAGACTGACAACAAACACAAAAACTGTAGTTCAAGACAAGCCTGAGACTGACAATAACAAAAACTGTAGTTCAAGACAAGACTGAGACTGACAACAACAACAAAAACTGTAGTTCAAGACAAGCCTCAGACTGACAACAAACACAAAAACTGTAGTTCAAGACAAGCCTGAGACTGAAACAGAAAGATCTGTAGTTCAAGACAAGCCTGAGACTGACAACAACAAAAACTGTAGTTCAAGACAAGCCTGAGACTAACAACAACAACAAAAACTGTAGTTCAAGACAAGCCTGAGACTGACAACAACAACAAAAACTGTAGTTCAAGACAAGCCTGAGACTGACAACAACAACAAAAACTGTAGTTCAAGACAAGACTGAGACAGAAAAATCTGTAGTTCAAGACAAGCCTGAGACTGACAACAACAAAAACTGTAGTTCAAGACAAGCCTCAGACTGACAACAACAAAAACTGTAGTTCAAGACAAGCCTCAGACTGAGACAGAAAAATCTGTAGTTCAAGACAAGCCCGAGACTGACAACAACAAAAACTGTAATTCAAGACAAGCCTCATACTGACAACAAAAACTGTAGTTCAAGACAAGCCTGAGACCGAGACAGAAAAATCTGTAGTACAAGACCAGACAGAGAGAAAAGCACAGTTCAAGACATGCCAGAAAAAAAAAGTCAAGTTCAAGACATGACTGATGACAGAGAGAAAAGTTGATAGTTCAAGACATGACTGATGACAGAGAGAAAAGATGACAGTTCAAGACACGCCATACACAAAAAATGTGCTCCTCAAGAGAAACCTCTAACAAAGTAACAGCAAGCAGCACATTAGCTTCAGTCCTTCCCTTCAAAGTTCATCATCAGTATCAAGCAAGCATGAAAAACATTAAGCTATTTGAAGTTCTGTAATATCTGAGTCACGCACCTGGAAAATATTGCCTACGAATGCCATGCTTCACGCCAAAAGTAGAAAGGTCACGAAAACGACCATCTCTTTTCCTTCCTCGAAAAAGTCAGCTTAACACCCATCACCACAAAAGAACACAGCCTTCTTGTATCCCAAGGCAAATGATTTCTGACTGCAATTTCAAAAAATAATACCTGGTTCTACCACACATGCAGTCCAAAACAGCTCTTTGTCATGCTCGGTTTCACATTTTCGTCGCTCAGACAGACACAGAACCGACACTTTTTTCCAATAATTCACACCAGAGGAGACCCCAGAATTCTACATTCAACTTCACTTTCAGACGAAATTTCACAGTAAAGCAGAAGACAAAATGACATCCTTTTCTGCCGTTGTACCGGCACCTGTTTGGCCAAACCTCCAGTAACTGGGCCTAAATCGTAGCTGTCAGCTTCAATATCATTCATGGCAGCAATCATACTGAATGACAGAGACTACAATGGGACAACATGATAGCCTATGGTCCAGGTGAAGTCAAAAGCCTATCACTTCGAGTTCAAGAGCCACCCACTATCCCCCACCAGCCCAGCGACTGAACTAGCAGCAGAAGTAATCAATGAACTCCTTTCCCTGGGCCATCAGTCAAGATTTTGCAATCACCCTTCCTTGAGTCTCACGGTACTGGTATCAGGCTGGTGTTGAACTTTAAGCCCAGTTTCCTTGATGCAAGCTCTTCTGAAGATGGTGTGCAGCTGCCCATGCATAAGGGGTACAGCCACATGCTGTGACACGGGGAAATTATAACTTGTTCTGCGTGCAGTCACATCACCCTATGGAATGCATTTGTCAATGTGCAACTACATAAACCAGGTTCCCCCCCCCCCCAAACACACCTCCACCCCTTCCAAGTGTTCAGCTGGGGAACACTACAACCGACACAAGCAGATCAGAGCTGTTGGGGGCCACTTGCAAAGAATCCTCGACAACAACAAAAATGTGGACAAAAAATAAACACACACACACACACACACACAAAACCCAGCAACCCTGGACTACTGACATTTAATCTCATCACACACAGTAGGCTTTCTCAGGTTTCATGTCAAGAGGAGGCACACTCTTGAGAAACTATCCACTCCCACCTAACCAGGGGCCTCAGTGCCAGACCACCTCTTGGCAACCTGCCAGCTCACTCACCCATGGTGCCAGAGGTCAGCTGAGGATCAGAGAGTCTTGTGGCAGCCCTTGAACCATTCCACCCTCCTCCTCAACAAAACCTAACTGATGCAGGTCTGTCACGAACTGTTGCCTAAGTCTAAGGGAGGGGGTGGTAGAGAATGTCAGATTAGAGAAGCTGACTCATTCATTCAGACATTGCAACCCACTTTCACACAGATCATCTGCAGATAAACACCATGGCACTGACTTGAGGAAGAGAAAAGATAAGTCTGCAGGGAAAACATACCCCACACGCAACTCCACAACTCGGTGTTTCAGCTCAGTTACACTTACAAGGTTACAAGACAGGTGAGGGCAGTTTCCACTATTTTTTTCTAAGTATTAGTACTAGCTGTGTTTTGGTGGTGGTGTTTTTGGTCTTACTCTGTATACAAAAACAAGAGGAACAGAAGCTTCCAAACTGCAAATAGTTCAAATTAAAATAATAATCTGAACCAAACAAAAACCTGGAAAATTGTTAGTTTCAAAGACACTGTTACCCAACCTGATCCTATTTCTGAGGGTTAAAAACTTAAATATTTGCATGACAGTAATGTTTCAATACAACTTGGTTCACAGTATTGTACTGAGCTGAACAGCAGAACCTTTTTGCTACTTTTTTCTTATACATTACTTTTTGCTACTCTAAAATCTTTCAAATTACTAACCTTCAGGGGCAGAATAAAGACAATTTTATTGTGGCATGAGAAAATTTGTCTTTGGACAGGATCGTAAAAACAAAATAGTTACATTGCATCAATAATAATCCAACATTTTCATCCACTCCCCTTCAGCAGCCCTTCATGTTCTCTCCGACACCCGTCCTCCACCCCCAACTTTCTCTGTCTCTCACACACACACACACACACACACACACACACACACACACACACACACACACACACACACACACACACACAATCTCAAAAACCTGTGAAACAGACTCTGGGACACCAGTTGCAAAGTCCCTTTAAACAGTCCACATCTAGATCAAACACAGGATCATGATACACCCTTCAACAGTTCAATCAATTAAGAGCTGACTTCTGTCAGAGTCAAGACTTCGCAGACACACACTGCGAACGTTTGCCAAAAGAGTCAAGACCGCAGACACACACTGAGAACGTCTGCCAAACGCAACATGCAAGGCTGTCACAGGCTGCCGGTGATGTTCACTATTGTGCCAGGTTAGACTTAAGAGCAGACTGGGATGGCTTTGGCTGGCACTCGTGGAAATGTAGTTCAAGTCACACAGTTGTGTGTCAACACTTTACTGTCACATGCTGCCAGTGATGTTCACTCCTGTGCCTGGTTAGACTTAAGAACAAACCGTGATGGCTTTGGCTGGCACCCGTGGAACTGTAGATCAAGTCACTCAATTGTGTGTCAACGCTTTAATTTATTCTTAATCTTCATTTGCAGTGAGGATCTCAACACATCCCATTTCACCCTGCTCCAATTCCTGAAGCCAGCATGGTAAGACATGCACATACATAATATGTATGCCATTCAGTCGTGCTACTAAAGGTTATGATCCGCTTTCGATCAGTCATGTGACTACATGACGTATGATCAGTTGCTATGAGAAACCATAGACCATGATGTCACCGCTGAGCATCTGATTCTGATCCGACAGAAGCTGTCGCTAGCCAAAGAATTTTGCACATCAAATAATTATACAATAACAGGCATTTGTGGCATGCTAAGTCCACTACCAGTATATTATATATTTTTTTATCTAATACAGCAGTACCATACCTCACTAGACAATCTCACTGACGGTTACTCAGCACAGGTAATACTCAGGTAATACTTACTTGGTCATATTCTTTCATGGTGCGGCCGCGTACAGGGGACATCCGTCCACTGCTGGATTTGGCCATCACTGCAACAAGCACAGTGTAACTTGCGTGCAAACAGCAAAGCAAAGCACAGAAGAAAGACGCTTTTAGACAGACATAACAGCAACGCCTACAGTTTGTTTTCTTTAGTTAACATCATCTTGATTTCAGCACGGATCGATGCCACCCCTCCTTTCCCGCAAGCACCTGCCACAAAACCAACTGTCTACCTCACATCCTTCGCCACTTGCCAATAATATCTCGTCACACTGTGACAAGAGTCCATGAAAAGAACACAACACCAAATCCCTACCCATGCGCTGTGCCACCTCCCCTACCCCACCACACACAGCAAAGGACAAATATACAGATACACATAACCACACACAAATTAAGATAAATCACACAACCCCACCACACACAGCAAAAGACAAAAACACAGATACACATAACCACACACACAAATTAAAATAAATCACACAACCCCACCACACCCAGCAAAGGACAAATATACAGATACACATAACCTAACACACAAATTAAATCACACAATCCCACCACACACAACAAAGGACAAAAATACAGATACACATAACCACATACACAAATTAAAATAAATCACACAACCCCACCACACACAGCAAAAGACAAAAACACAGATACACATAACCACACACACAATTTTTTTTTTTAAATACACAACTCTACCACACACAACAAAGGGCAAAAACACACATGCACATAACCACACACACATTTATTTATTTTTTTGCACAACCTCACCACACACAAAAAGGACAAAAACACACATGCACATAACCACACACACAATTTTTTTTTTTTTACACAACTCCATCACACACAACAAAGGACAAAAACACACGCACATAACCACACACACAATTTATTTTTATTTTATTTTTTAAACAACTCCACCACACACATCAAAGGACAAAAAAAAAAAAAAAAAAAAATCCACTGCCTGATAATATGAATTTAGCTGGCAAAACAAATCCAGTTTTCAGACACACTTGGGTGTTTTTTTCCCTTCTGTCTTTGAAGAGCCATGGCGTCCCTGAAAGGGTGTTCAACGTGTATACATGACAAAACATGTGCCAACAATGTCAGTCCTTGATGATCAACACCATGGAGGGGGGTGGGGGGTTCATGGCAGCCAGTTTCACAAGCCTACAACACCACAAATAACTGTGCCACACTAAGACAGTAAGAGCAAGCAAAGCAAAGGTATACAAAAAGGTGTGAACATTTATTTTTCAGCCCTGGGAAAATGAGTCAAATGTGATATTAAAAAAATATTTTAAAAAGCAATTTTGGGACACTCAAAATGAAACATAAGCCAACTAAATTACATTTATTATTCTAAAGTAAAACAAAGCAAAATCTTTAAAATAAAGTTAGTGTCAATAATTTTGATCCTATCAGGTCAAATATATTGTACGAAAAATTAATAAAATCAAAACGGAACAGGAATGGTTCTTGAAATTTATCTAGATAACTACTACTGTACTAAAGTGTTTCCACCCGAGTTTCACATTCCTGACTAAATGTCTGAAAGGCACATATATACAATACAGATCACAACTACTGAACTAATCTTGACTACCATTTCAACAACAGATCAATTCCACGGTGTGGTGCATGCACCCATGCAGATGATTTCACAGAAGCAGGTGAAAACGAAAAGAAAAGAGGCTTACAATGTGATGGAAGCATCAGTCCTGTCCCAGAAGATGCTGACACAGAGTCCTGAATGTCATGGTCACTGGGCCCGTTGCTAAGGGTGACTTCTGGCAGATCTGTCATGTTGGTACTGAGGACCCACAGAAACAAAGGCACAGAGTTGTTTCAGAAAAATGGATATGACTTTAATGCTTGCAACAACATAAGTGATAATTTGTATAATACTGATATTATCAATTCTATTGTCAAATTGATTGTTCACAGTCCTGTGGGTAAGCTTCTTTTTTTTCTTTTTTTCTTTTTTAAAGTTGGTGTGTGTGTTTGTGTGGTTTTTGTTTAGTTTTTTGGTCTAATATCACCTAAATGTGAACAGACATAAAATAAAACATTGATTGATTGATTAAAACAAAAGCAGTAGAATTCACGTCAGGAAAGTTGCACGGACTATTTATTCTTGACAGTTGGTTAGCTGAACAAATAAATAACTGACATCACCTCTCCACTTTCGCCAAAGGAACAAATCTAAACTGTTGACAACAGGGGATGTAGATGTGTGTCCTTCCTACAAAGATGATCCCATCTGACTGACCTAGCAGTATCAACCATCATTATAACTACAAAGATGGTCCCGTCTGACTGACCTAGCAGTATCAACCATCATTCTAACTACAAAGATGATCCCATCTGACTGACCTTGCAGTATCAACCATCATTCTAACTACAAAGACGGTCCCATCTGACTGACCTAGCAGTATCATTTCTATCAACCGTCATTCTAAGTCTAACTACAAAGATGATCCCATCTGACTGACCAAGCAGTATCAACCATCATTCTAACTACAAAGATGGTCCCGTCTGACTGACCTAGCAGTATCATTTCTATCAACCGTCATTCTAAGTCATTCTAAGTCTAACTACAAAGATGATCCCATCCGACTGACCTAGCAGTATCAACCATCATTCTAACTACAAAGATAGTCCCATCTGACTGACCTCGCAGTATCATTTCTATCATATCAATCATCATTCTAAGTCTAACTACAAAGATGATCCCAACTGACTGACCTGGCAGTATCAACCATCATTCTAGCTGCAACAGCAGATGTATACCCTAAACAACTCTGATGTGAAACAAACTGTAGCCCTGACTCTAACCCCCCCCCCCCCCCCCAAAAAAATAATCACATTACTTAGTTAATTTACTATAATCAAATTGGTCAAAAGTACTAATGCTCATTACATGCACTATGTTGAACATGATCAATATCATTATCACTCTGTGAGTTTGTATACTTACTGGTTTGTTAAGTCTCATTTCTCATTCTGTACTGAAGTTTCTGGTGGGGTAACATGACACTACTGACAGTTTGTGTGTGTGTGTGTGTGTGTGTGTGTGTGTGTGTGTGTGTGTGTGTGTGTGTGTGTGTGTGTGCATGCATGCGTGTGCATGCGTGTGTTTGTGCCTGTTACTGTATCATGTATGTGTGGCATATATATAATGCAGTCTGAAGGTTTTATCTTCCAGGGAGCAGGGTTGGATTCAGGGGTGGGTGGGAGTGCACCTGATATTTATCTGTATCTATTCTTTCCTCTCTTTTTTGTTTTGTTTTGTTATTCTTTTCCAATCAATTTTCAGCCAACAGCCGACCCATAATTACTCAAGTGATTACGATCCAGATTAAGACTCAAAATACTGAACTATAAACCAGATCCACATACATGTATGCACACACAAACAAAGCCCCAAACAGCACACGCTTAAAGGTGAGGTGAGGTTCATGATCAACCCCAGCACAGATGACAGAGCTCTGCTGGAGTGTACAGAAACAGGAGCTGATCAGAGCACTGAGACACGGGGTCTGCTGGGGGTCCCCTCCACACTGTGTGAAACAGGATCCCACCCAGACACTTCAAAGCTGCCATACAACACCTCTCGCCACAGCCAAGGGATCATCCTGGATTAACGGCAGGGGTCTGTTCTGCTCTGACAGACTGACGAATTAATGAAACACTGGGTACTCTTTTCGCAATGGTTGTCTTTTCATTTATCATAACAGTATTGTACTCTTTTTGCAAGGGTCATCTTTTTATTTACCGCAACACTAACAGCATTAATGCCTTCCACGCCATTCAGTGCTATTGCCAGGCTTTGGGAGCAAAGCTGGAAGCACAAGCTTGTACACTACTGTACAGTATCACTGGTAGTTCCAGTAACTACTGGTACCACTTCAGTTAGTGCCTCCAAACTGGAGGAAAAACATGCAACATTAAATCATAGGAATGACAGTTTCACACAACTTAAGTTTCATTATTAAAACTACCAGTAAATTCAAATCATGAACACTAAAACTGAAATGGCTGTCCAGGTAAATACCATCATAAATCTCCTCTGAATATTTTTTCAACTGTGCATGAACACCCTAGTGTGTGTGTGTGTGTGTGTGTGTGTGTGTGTGTGTGTGTGTGTGTGTGTGTGTGTGTGTGTGTGTGTGTGAGAGAGAGAGAGAGAGAGAGAGAGAGAGAGAGAGAGAGAGAGAGAGAGAGAGAGAGAGAATGAGAAGACAAACCAGTCTGAAAACTGAAACTGGAGTCAGTGACGCTGACATTAACACAACTGTGCCACTAGCACACTGACCAGTAACAGGTAAGTACTGCAAGGTTTGAGAGGTTTCACTTTCACTATTTTCAGACTATGGTGCATCTGGGTTAAATCATGCTCAATGAATAACACCATGACCATAAAGTGATAATCTGCACTTAAAACAGTTTTCAGTATGTCAAAACCTTAAACATGTGTAGTGGACGCATTGGTCTGTTTCCATTTCAAGCTGGCCGAAATTTTCCCTTTCCCTCTCACTCAGCAGAAACCAAGCTACTAGTACTATGCCACAGCCTAAGTTCATTACCACAGGCATCTGTTGCCTCATCCATTAATTAACTAACTTAATATGGAATGTCTGAGTGGGACACCCTGAGCAAAGCTAAGTAATGGGTTTCCAAGTTATGCACCATACATCATACACTTCCACGCATCAAACAACTACTACTGTACTAGAGCTAGACACTAGGGCAGTGCAGCTTTGTCACCGTATCACTGTATAAATTACATCAACCTAAGCACTGATGCAAGTTAGTAGAAGCACTCTGGTACAGTGAAACACTTGACGAAAGAGTACACCAATGCCTTATTTAGACCAGTATGACTCTTCATGCACTCATAAGAGTCATATGAATAACAATTACTGAATTAGTCTTTGACAGAAAAAACACACCACTTGTTGTCTTCCCCCCACCCCCACCCCTCCACAAGTCACTCACAGTCAGTATAAATTTATACCCACTTTCAATTCAATTCATTTAAAAAAACTTTAATTATCCCACAAGTGGCAATTTTGTTGAGGTCATGGCAGCTCGTAAAATAATGAATACATAAAGTTAAAAGAACAATACCACAAGAAAACAACACCACCAACAAAAGGGGCTTACCTTAACCATAGTTACAAATATAGAACAAACTGTAATGTCATCATAAAATACTAATGAACTTATGATCACATAAAACTTTGTTTGTACTTGGTCTGGTTATTACTCAATATTACTTTTATTAATAACAAGTAATATAGCAATGCACCAAGTTTGCTTCCAGAGCGGTCAGCTGTACAGAAAATATAGGACTGACAGTGACACCTTCAACTAGTCCACCTTCTTCAAGAAAATTTTGAACTTTCACTCTAGTCTGACTCTGACCTTCAACTTCAAGACAGCAAACCAATCTTTCTAAACTATGTATGGTTGCAAAAGGGCAAGCAGTTCAGTAGATATACAATATATCTAATAATCTATATATGGGTAGTATAAACACTGAAATAGTCATAATTTGAAATTTTGTATAAAAAAGACAACTATGAACAGTAGGAGCCCCCACCGTGACCTTGACCCTAAAGACAGCAAACTAATCTTTTCCATTTTTTGCATCATACTCTGACTCATGATGATGCACCAACATCAATCATCAATGGCAATATACCATGTTTGGGTACAGAAGGCTAAACAGTTCTGTTCAGAAAATACTATCCAGACAAAACATGGGCAAACAGACTTGCATAATTTCATTTTCAATCCCCCTGATGCATAAGAATATTATAAAATTCAAAATGGAAAATTATCTTTTATTGAATTTATGATAAATTTATTTATAACAGCTCAGGTCATGGTCACACTTATTAAAACTTGCATAATTCATGAATGTGAACCGCTTTGTGAAGGCGATCTTCAGAATCACTCAAAGATCTCACCAAAACACCCTCCATGAATGATGAAAACACCATCACTGATAATACTGTGCCATTGACTCTATCTTCTTTACAGTATGACTGTAAAGCTAAAACTAGTAAAAGTGTAACCATCACCATGACATTCAATCAAAGGAACCAAAACAGTATAAAATTAAAACTGATGACTAAAAGTAAAACTGAAAAGCCTTCACCCATATCAATTATCATCCTAAAAATGTAAACATAAATACTCAAAACTGAACAGTTGCTCAGACAGTCACACTCACCAATTAAATACATTCCTTCCTTTTTTTTTTTTTAATAAACACTTTTTGCTGTTGTTTTTTGTTTAAAATGTTTGCTCACCTAAATTCTTTTGTAAAATAAATGAACTGTTCTCCCGAGCAACATGTCAGTGTCACATTCTCACAACCAATGGAAATTACAACACTTCTTTACAATCACTGAATCTGCCACCTTTCCGTACACAATAGTGTGTTGACAGTGTAGACCAAATCAGATCAAATGTCTATTCTCTCAACCTGTCTCAGTCAAAACATACCCCTGATTCAGCCAGCACCATTCAAGGTTTTATCATTCACACTCACAGTGCTCGCTCGCCTAATGTAGCAGAACCTCCTGAAAGATTGTATTTCAGCTGGTGCAAGGGAGTCCATGCTCTTGGACTTGGTACATTTATTTCTATAACTACAGTATTTATAGCAAATGATCCATACCACAGAATTACAACAGAGGCATTCAAGCCTGGCACAGTGGCAGCCATTCATTAACTAAATTTTCAATGCTTGTGATACTAACCCTACAAATAGTACAATAGCAGATGTGTTGTTAACTTGTTACATATTAATTATTATACTGATCAGCAATATATACTTATGTAGTCATTATGAGAACTATCATTAGGGCCCTTTTCTAATATTTTTGTGTAAACAGCACTGTGGTCACTTGCCAACTTGTGTAAACTGCACTGTCAAAGTGTCATCATGATGATTTTGATGACAATGCAGATGCACCTGCTTAATTTTTTTAATTATCAGTGTGTGAATACATCTATCAGCTACTTAATAAAATACAAATTTAACTACCACAAGAAAAAATATTCTTGTGACATGACAACTAACACAGAAAATGAAAAAAAGAAAAACAAATGAATTATGATACTCCACAAACTTTGTATCCAATCCTTTGACAATCACATTTTTTATTTTATGGGCTAAAGTTTAATTTTTCTATAGATCCTCGTACTGTGCAAATAAGAGCCAACAAAGAGGGTGCAGTGGTCAACTAAAATAACCAGCATTCGCTCAGCTTTTTCTGTATTAAATTAACTATCATCACTAACTTTACTGCTGTTTACAATTACAGTATTAGATTATTACTCATGTCTCTGGGCTTTTCATTAAATTATAAAAATTTGCAATGTTACTGTTACAGTATTACTTTTAGCAAAACAATGTTCATTTTCAATTTCATCACATTCACAATGTTCTGTCTTCTTCTTCCTACATTAATACTAGTAACAGTCTCTCACTTAAATACTCTGAAGGTTTTGACACTTTTATGTTTAGTGCATGCTGGGTTGTTTTAAAGTTTCAGTAATCCACTGAACACTAACTTGGACTACAGGATCTTCAACATGTACGTGCATGTGATCTTTTTGCATGTGTATACACATGTGACATGGAGGACCTTGGTTTATACTAGTCTCATCTGAACTGACTGAAGGACTTTTGTTGTACTTGTAGTCCTTAAATTAGTAATTTATGTACAAAATAGTGCTAACACTAATACTGCAGTAACAAATGTGCCTCTGGTAGTGTTTGTGTACTTTGTATTTACATGCATGCCAGGTGAGTTACTGAAGGCAACTCAGGTCATTGTTGTGCTTGTGTGATGTCTTTCAAGCACTAATTAACTCCCTTGTGCATTGATACTAATCACTACAGTACGTGATTAACGTTTAACATTATCATGTTTTAAGCAAAACAGTGCCTTGAAAAAGTCTCAGAATCAGATTTCAAAACTGCACAAACCTGAACAACCTATTCATGTCTCAGCTCTCAACTGTCTCAACTGTCTCATTTTCTGGCTGTTTAAAGTTATTCTAAAGTTGGACGGTTGGACCAATTTCTTCAGCTTAAATCTCTGTTTAATTTTAAGCACCATCGCTTAGTTTCAGGTTCAGAATCAGACCTAACAGTAATACAGTTTATGTGACTATGAACAGAGGCAATGTACACTTAATGTGCACAGCTAACGTGCTAATCCCTATGTCTAGTCTGAAGAACAAAATGCCCTGGATTTGTGTTGGTAAATTTTCTCTTTGCTTGCAGATAAAACCTTTTGACTACACTTCATATTGGCTAAACCTGACTGAAGAAGTCAACATAATATTAATAATCGCACAAATAATTCTGGCAAAGACGCAAGGGATTTCAATCATTCAAATTTCAATCCGTTGATCATTGCGAGTCACCAGCTAAACTACACATGGTGTGATGGGCGTGCGTAATAATAATTTACAGTTTACGTCCATGAATAGATCTACACCGGAGTATTATAATACACTTTCATCTCGTTTCTCAAAGCAGCTACTTTTAAGCCTTTGTACAGAAACAAACTGCTGAAAACCAACACTACTGTACAGAAAAAGACTGCTGAAAACCAACACTAATCTACCCTGGCCGTAGAAGCTTGTAAACGACGAAAGCAAAACGAGAAAGACACAGATTTGAACTTGAAAGGAAGTTGAGTAACGTAACTGAAAATCCACAAAACCTCCCATCCGCCGATTCATCAGGTCCAGTGAACGTACACTTGATAAGACGACGGTCAGTGGTATTTAAATTTGCCGCCAGGTGCACACATGCTTGTCGCATGTCGATGAAAACACACCTTCAAAATCAAATTTTCAAATATACGACAACAAAGCAAACATGTATCGCAAAATGACGCATTTGAAGACAGTCGAGATAACAGTATTTTCAAAAGTGTATATGTTAAGGTCTTACCTGCCATCGAAGTCAAGCGGCAGGGTGGGGTCATAGCCCCGCGACTCCATGTTTCACTGGCGACAGGTAACAGCTACCTGTACTCACAGTACGCTGTCATTCGCCCGTGTCAACAAGCCTTCTTTTACTCGGCTCACCATTGTGGAAATTTAGGTCGATTATTTTAAGGGCGCATGCGCAGCATCTCCGAGCCCGCCATCGGCAACGTTCGGACTTTTTCGGTCAGCAGCAGCAGCCGAACCAAAAATAGCGTACAGCAGTGGAACCACTGAACGGAACCAAAGCTGAGGTCGCTGTTGCTTATTTCAGTTTCGGCAAATACTCTTTCTGTCTTACAATTTCGTGACAAGGTCAAGGAAAAAATTGGGTTACAATTCACAAATATAAAAATCTGAAACAAGAATGACTGCTAGCGTTCTAACACAAGATCCAAACACATAAAAGATTCAAAAGAACGCTTCACTGAAGGTTCAAAACTGAGAACGCTTATTTAGGACACAAACTGACACACAGTCTGCACATTTTCGGGGTAATCCCCTTTGTCAAGTTACAAAACGACTCTTAAACAACAGTTAAACAAAAAGGATGGCAAATGAGATGAGTAGCGAATAACTTGTTTCGCCGGTTAGTGTCAGTGGTTGAGCGGCCTATTGTTTCATTGTTTCTGTCCAGTGCTTGGAAGAAGTCTCATTTGTCATCGCCGGTTTTTAACCGCTGAGAAACTGCTGTTTAAGTGTCGTTTTGTAGCTTGACAAACAGGGGGTAACCCCGAACTGAAATTCACAAATACAAGTCCACTACAAATGTATGTTAATACCCGTATGACGACGGTGATACGGCAAACAATTTCAAACCGCTGTGACTGACAAGGATGACTCAGTCAGTGCTCCGTGCCTAGTAAACCGGCTGACATAGTGAATGCCTGGGCCAAACGGCATAGTTAAACACACACACACACACACACACACACACACACACACACACACACACACACACACACACACACACACACACACACACACACACACACACACACTGACACACACTGACACACACACACTGACACACACACACACACACACACACACACACACACACACACACACACACACACACACTACACACACACACACACACACACACACACACACACACACACACACTACACACACACACACACACACACACACACACACACACACACACACACACACACACACACACACACACACACACACATCATTGGAACAACAGAACAATTACCAGCAGTAACAAACACAAATCAGTTTGAAATCTTCTGAACTGTTTTACTGATATGAAAAACTTTAAATTATGTTTAGTATTCCCCTAGCTAAGTAATAAAATGTGCAAATGTAAACCTCATTCAGCAACTTACATATATATATATCAGTATCTGTTAAGCCTGTTGTGCTTAACAGAACATTCTACTCCTTTAGTAAGATAATGGTCTGGTTTAATTTGCCATTTTTGCAGAATCAGTGAAATGTAATATCATTATATGGCACACTTTTATATGGCAATAATATTAATGATTATTGAGGGCATTGTATTCAATAATGAGCAATTAATGTACCCGACAAAATATGTTAAAATAACAGTCTTGCAAGTTATCATGGGCTTTTGCAAAAGAATATTGCTCTCACACTGCAAAATCTTGACAAAACTGCATACATATAATAATATGTAGTGTATTTAAATAATAAGATGTATAGTATTAAATAATAATATATATAACAGCAGTCTCTGTATTGCAAACTTGAACAAGTTCAAGTGATACTGACACCAGTTTATTGTGTGATTTTTGACAGTTGCTAACTTGCTTTTTTCTCTGTACGGCTAACTTGAACAAGTTCAAGCGATATTGATACCAGTTTATTGCGTGATTCTAGCAGTTGCTAACTTGCTTTCAAAAGCAACAAAGTTCCAACTCTCATAACTTGCTTCTAGGGAATACACAAGTTTACAATAATGAATAAGTTACATACAGTTATTACAATAGTAGACCTGGTGTGTTTTGTAGCCGGCCTGGTTGTGTAGTTGTGGTGCCAGACCTTGTTTTGTTTACTGACAGACACTCTTGTTGTAGGGACAAAAGGGTGTCTGGAACCAAAATCCTAGAGAGAGAGAGAGAGAATGTTACTTCAGTCTCAAGTTATGCCGCACGCACGCACGCAGAGAGAATTTTCAGCGGCTCACTAGAAAAGTAGAAGTGTGAGCTGTGTTTGCTGGTCAGTGACAGCAGTTAATTCTGTCTTTCCTGCTCAAGACCTCAGCGACGACACACCCACGCAGCGATCTCTCGGTGGCTTCTTCCCTGAACTTTATCTTCTAGGCTACAATTTAATTGCTGTCTACGCGCGTGTCCAGCGTCGATCGTAGCTTTGCCAGAGATGTGGGCCCCCAGACCTTGCCAGCCGAGAAGAGGGAAGACTGACCAGGAGCCAGAAGGAGGAGGGAAGGAGCAGCGGGAACAGCTTCAGTCTCACAGCCATGGTGACGGCTGCTGCCGCAGAGGATCTTGGCCTTGCTGACGTCACGATGCTGGTCACCGATACATCGTCCCGGCACCGCAAGGATTCTTCTGTGCAACTCGTCTTGTGTCGGTAAACCTTGAAGTTTTTTGTTTTGTTTTTGTTTTGTTTTTGTTTGTTTGTTTGTTTGACGGTTTGCGGTGTGTGTGTGTGTGTGTGTGGGTGTGGGTGTGTGTGTGTGTGTGTGTGTGTGTGTGTGTGTGTGTGTGTGGGTGTGTGTGTGGGTGTGTTTCTGTCTTCCTTGCTTGATTCTTACTCCCTGCCTTCCTATTGTCTTTTCTTTAATAATAATAGTAATAAAGAGGATTTACAGCGCCCATCTACCGCACTGACAAGGTGGAAGCGCAGGGCGCCGCTTTATAATAACACTAACCACACACACGCACGCACGCACCCACGGCGGCACGCACACACACGCACACACATACACACGCGCGCGCGGACACAGACACACACACACACACACACACACACACACACACACACACACACACACTGACACTCACACACACACACACACACACACACACACACACACACACACACACACACACACACACACACACACACACACTGACATTTCTCTCCACCCCCACCCCCTCCTCCCCATTTCCTTTCAATCGCAGAAATTTCAGTTTCTATTTCGCGGGAGAATACTTCAGCCTTGGACTTGCAATGAGTATGCACATAACTAGTCTGCTTGACTGATTCGGCTAAATACGTAGGCGCTAGGCTTACATTTCTCAGACTGCTCATTCGTCACGCACCGGCACGCTAGCAAGCACGAACACATACTCACGCACGCTCACACAGTTTCGATGGACACGCAGGCCTACGTTTCGAAAGCTCGATCGTTCTGATTGGCTAGAGTATAGTTCAAAAGTGAACTCAGCTCACTTGAAATGTGAGCTCCGTTTGCTATCCCAGCAAATCAGTCTTTCCCGCTCAAGACGTCAGCGACGACACACACCCAGAGCTTTCTGCCTCAGCTTTGGATTTTTCGCGTTTCATTTTGCTGTCAATGCGCGTGTCCAGCGAGAAGAGGGAAGAAAGAAGAGTGACGATGAGGAGGGGAAAAAGCAGCGAGAACAACTTAAATCACGCTGCCATGGTGCCGACTGCCGCCCCAGGTGAGCCTGGCCTTGCTGGCATCACGATGCTGGTCAGTCACCGATACGTCGTCCACTACAGGCGTCAGGTTTCTTCCTTCCTTCATTGATTCCTTACTCCCTTTTATCCTGTTGTCTTTTCTTACTGTTCTTCATTCCCGCCTTCCTCACCTCCTTCCTTCTACCTTTTTACACACTCTCTCTCTCTCTCTCTCTCTCTCTCTCTCTCTCTCTCTCTCTCTCTCTCTCTCTCTCTCTCTCTCTCTCTCTCTCTCTCTCTCTCTCTCTCTCTCTCTCTCTCTCCAATCAATAAAGTGTATCAGATTCACACGCACTCACGCACGCACACGCAGAGGGGCACCGCTGGCACGCATGCATGCACACGCGCGCGCGAACACGCACACTCACGCACGCACACGCACACACAGGCACGCACGCACGCACGCACACAGACACATACACACACACTCGCACACACACACACACACGGACACGCACACACACACACACATACACGCGCGCGCGCGGACACGCACATTCACTCACACACACACACACACACACACACACACACACACACACACACACACACACACACACACACACACACAGATATACGCATTCAAGGATTGTTCCTAGGGAAGGTTTTCTGTCAGGACTGTCCTAGGCGAGAAGGCCTCCGACGTGGAGCAGTCCTGAGGAGCATCTGCCAAGCTGTCTAGGGCCCGAACCTGCAATGTCCGCGATATCGACATCATCAGGCTCCACGTGTCCGAGTCACCAGGTGGAGCTGCTGAAGCCAGGCAAGAAAAGGTTATTGTGGTGGTGATTAGAAAAGGGATTGTTGGCGGGAAATATTGGAGTATGTGTTCAACACATCTACAAATGTTTTCTGTCGGTACTGTCCTAGCCGAGAAGGCCTCCGACGTGGGGGCACTCATGAGGACCCTCTGCCAAGCTTCCTGGCCGTCGCCCACCACCACACTGGACAGGATGAGGACAACTAAACAAAGGCGTCATGTTTGGTGAGTTGAGGGTTTTGCTCTTTGTTTTAGGAGTGTGCATGGGTGTATGGGAATGGATGTGTGAGTTACTGTCTTTACGATGCCATCCTTGCGCGCAGACTCTGGACCGTGGAGATAGATGTCTAGCGCCTGATCTCCAATGTCCGCGATACCGACATCATCAGGCTCCACATGTCCGAGTCGCCAGGAGTCATAGGTCTGCTTGCAACTGAGGTTCCAAAAACAAAACAAAGAAGAAAAAAACCAATCCGCCTCCAAAGAAAAATAACAACCCCCAAATGCACTAAAAAAATTAAATAAAAACAAACAAAAAAGAAAGAAATAGAAACTCAACAAAGAAAACAAAAAGAAAAAGAAGAGAAAAAGACCAAAAAATAAATACAAACTGCAAAAAAAAGAAAAAAAAAAGAAAAAAAAAAGAAAGAAAGACACCCAACAAACAAAACAAAACCAAAAAGAAAAAGGAAAGGACAGAAAAAAAATCTAAAAATAAACACAAACAAACAAACAAACTAAAACGGAAAAAAAGACAGTAGAGAACTTCATGCAACTGAGATTGAAAAAAAACAAAGAAAAAGAAAGACACCCCCCCAAAAAAAAAAAAAAAATAATAATAATAAAAAAAGTACACAAGAACTCCCCTTGAAAAAAGAGAGAGAGAGAGAGAGAGAGAGAGAGAGAGAGAGAGAGAGAGAGAGAGAGAGAGAGAGAGAGAGAGAGAGAGAGCAACCAAACAAAATGAAACAAAAACCAAAGAAACAAAAACGACCCAAAAAAAGTCGGAAACAAAGGCAAAACGAAACCAAGAAAGAAAACCAAGAAATAAAAAAGCAAATAAACAAAAAAGCAAAGAAAGAACAAACAACAACAAAACAAAAACAAAAAAGACAGACAAAGCAGTAGACAAGAAAAGGGAGAAAAGGGGCAGATAAAAGTGGAGTCATAGGTCTGCACGCAACCGAGGTTGAAAAAACGAAACAAATGACCAACCACCTATTCCCCCCCCCCCCCCCCCCCCCCCAAAAAAAAAAATCGTTAAAGAAAGGGAGTAAAAAAGAAGAAACACCAGCCAAACAAAACAAATTAAAAAAAAACCCCAAAAAACCCATAAAGACAGAAAAGAGCAAGAAACAAAAAACAAAACAAAAACAAAAAAATAAATAAAAAAGCAAACAAAGAACAAAAAACAAAAAAACAGACAGACAAGGCAGTAGAGTTTGTTAGACAAAAGAAAAGAAAAAAGAAGAAAGTCTTCGCCTTTATGTTTTATCACGCTGATTATTATACAATTATTGTAAATAAATATGATTATGAACGTACGGCAGTTCATGATTATGAACACCATGCCTAAAAAATTGAAAAAAGCAAGAGAGAAAAAAGAAAAAAGAAAAAAAACGACGAAAAAGGAGGGGAAAAAAGGGGACAGATTCAAAAACAACAACTAAAAACAAAAGTGAAGTTTGCATGCAACTGAAGTTGAAAAAACAAAACAAACGACCAATCCCCCCCCCCCCCCCCCCCCACAAACACACACACACACACACACACGCACACGCAAAACAAAAACTCATAAAAGAAGAAGAAAAAAGAAGGAAAGAAACAAGAAAACGAAACCAACTATATAAAACAAAACAAGCAAAAAAAAGAAGAGAAAAAAGTGTGTAACAAAAAAAACAAAATAAAGCAGCCTGGGGAGCTGCTGAAGCCAGGCAGGAAAAAGGTTATTGAGGAGGTTGTTAGAAAGGCCGTTGTTATCGGGAAATGTTGGAGTATTTGTTAAACACATCTACAAATGTTTTCTGTCAGTACTGTCTCGCCTAGGCGAGAAGGCCTCCGACGTGGAGCAGTCCTGAGGAACATCTACAAAGCTCTTGGCCGTCACCCACCACCACGTTGGACAGGAAGAGGACAAGTAAACGAAGGCGTCATGTTTAGTGAGTTGAGGGTTTTGCTTTTTGTTTGTTTTAGGAGTGTGCATGGGTGGATGGGAATGGATGTGTGAGTGAATATCTTTACGATACCATTCTTTTGCGCCCACTCTGGACCGTGGAGAACGATGTCTATGCAACGTCCGCGAAAACGACATCATCAGGCTCCATATGTTGGAGCATTTGTTGAACACTTTCACAAATGTTTTCTGTCAGTACCGTCCTAGGCGACAAGGCCTCCGAAGTGAAGCAGCCTTGAGGAACATCTGACAAGCTTCCTGAAAGTTGCCGAAGGCGTCATGTTAGGTGAGTTGAGGGGTTTACTCTTTCTTTGCTTTAGGAGTGTGCATGTTTGAGTGGGAATGAATGTGTGAGTGAATGTTTGTTTTTACGATCCCATTCTTCTGCACAGACTCTGGACCGTGGAGAAAGATGTCTAGGGCCTGACCTACAATGTCCGCCGTAACGACATCATCAGTCACCAGGAGTCAGCCTGGGGAGCTGCTGAAGTCAGGCCGGAAAGGGTTATTGTGGAGGTTGTTAGAAAGGGCATTGTTGCCGGGCGATGCTGGAGCATTTGTTGAACACATCTACAAAAACCATTTGTCAGCACTGCCCTAGGTGACAAGTCTTTCGAAGTGGAGCAGCCTTGAGGAACAGGTGCCAAGTTTCCTGGCCGTCGACCACCACCACAATGGACAGGAAGAAGACAAGTAAACGAGAAGGCCTCCGACGTGGAGCAGTCCTGAGGAGCATCTGCCAAGCTTCCTGACCGTCGCCCACCAACACACTGTACATGAGAGGACAACTAAACGAAGGCGTCATGTTTGGTGAGTTGAGGGTTTTGCTCTTTGTTTTAGTAGTGTACATGGGCGGATGGGAATGGATGTGTGAGCGAATGTCTTTAGGATGCCATTCTTGCGCGCAGACTCTGCACCGTGGAGAAAGATGTCTAGGGCCTGAACTGCAATGTCCGCGATAACGACATCATCAGGCTCCACGTGTCCGAGTCACCAGGAGTCAGCCTGGGCAGCTGCTGAGGCCAGGCAGGAAAAGGTGATTGTGGATGGATTGAGAAAGGGGATTGTTGCCGGGCTTTGTTGGAATATGTGTTGAACACATCTAGAATTGTTTTCTGTCAATACTGTCCTAGGCGAGAAGACCCCCGAAGTGGAGCAGTCTCGTGGAGCAGATGCCAATCTTCCTTGCCGTCGCCACCACCACACGAAGAGGACTACTAAACGAAGTCGTCATGTTTAGTGAGTTGATGATTTTGCTCTTTGTTTTAGGAGGGTGCATGGGTGGATGGAAATGGATGTGTGAGTGAATATTTGTCTTTACGATGCTATTCTTCTACGCAGGCTCTGGACCTTGGAGAAATATGTCTGAGGAACATCTGCCAAGCTTCCTGGCCGTCGCGCACCACGACATTGGACAGGAAGGGGACAAGTGAACGAAGGCGTCATGTTCAGTGAGTTGAAGGTTTTACTCTTTGTTTGTTTTAGGAGTGTGCATGGCTGGATGGGAATGGATGTGTGAGTGAATATCTTCGGAATGCCATTCTTGTGCGCAGACTCTGGAACGTGGAGAAAGATGTCTAGGGTTTGGTGAGTTGATGATTTTGCTCTTTGTTTTAGGAGAGTGAATGGGTGGATGGAAATGGATGTGTGAGTGAATATTTGTCTTTACGATGCTATTCGTCTGCGCAGGCTCTGGACCGAGGAGAAATATGTCTGAGGAGCATCTGCCAAGCTTCCTGGCCGTCGCCCACCACGACATTGGACAGCAAGGGGACAACTAAACGAAGGCGTCATGTTTGGTCATTTTTAGGAGTGTGCATGGCTGGATGGGAATGGCTGTGTGAGTGAATGTCTTTACGATGCCGTTCTTGTGCGCACTCTGGACAGGTTCAAAAAACAAAACAAAGAAAAAAAAGAAAAAGAAAAAAAAAAACCCACAAAAAAACCCCAAACAATCGGCCCCAAAATAAAAAAAATAAAAAAAAAAAAGAGAGAGAAAAAAAGGAATAGAAACCCAACAAAGAAAACAAAAACTGAAACAAAAAGAAGAAAAAAGACCAAAAAAGAAAGATTTAAAAAAGAAAAAGAAAAAAAAAATGCAACAACAAAAATGATGAAA
>OY757551.1:17980672-18027182 GCA_963584105.1 Alviniconcha strummeri
AAAGGACGGGGAAGGGGGGACGGGGTTTGGAAAGGTCGGGGATGGGAAAGCGGAAGTGAAGGGGGGCGGGATTGAAAGGGGAGGGGGCGGGAAAGAGGGAGATTGGGCGGAAAAGGGGAGATGGGCGGGGAGGGGGATGGGAAAGGGGATGTGGCGGAAATGGGATGGCGGGATTTGGAAAGGGCGAGGCGGGAAAGGGGAAGGGACGGGAAAGGTGAAGGGGGACGGGAAGGCGCTGGAAAGGGTGCGGGAAGGGGGCGGGAAAGGGGAAGGGTGCGGGGAAAGGGGAAGGGAGACGGGAAAGGGGAAGGGGCGGGAAAGGGGAAGGGAGACGGGAGAGGGGACGGGAAAGGGGAAGGGGGCGGGAAAGGGGAAGGGAGACGGGAAAGGGGAAGGGGCGGGGAAGGGAGACGCCGGGAAAGGGGAAGGGGCGGGAAAGGGGAAGGAGACGGGAAAGGGGAAGGGGGCGGGAAAGGGGAAGGGAGACGGGAAAGGGGAAGGGGCGGGAAAGGGGAAGGGGGCGGGAAAGGGGAAGGGAGAAGGGGAAGGGGGGCGGGAAATGGGAAGGGAGAAGGGGGAGGGAAAGGGGAAGGGAGACGGGAAAGGGGAAGGGGGCGGGAAAGGGTACTGGACGGGAATGCGGGGGACTGGGCGGGAAAGGGGAGGGCGGGGTTTGGAAAGGGCGAGGCGGGAAAGGGGACGGAGCGGGAAAAAGGAGGGAGAACGCACACACGCACACGACGCCGTACACACACACACACACACACACACACACACACACACACACACACACACACACACACACACACACACACACACACACACACACACACACACACACACACACACGCACGCACGCATCTTTCACACACACACACACACACACACACACACACACACACACACACACACACACACACACACACACACACACACACACACACACACGCACGCACGCGCGCGCACTATCGCGCACTATCGTGTACTGACGACAAAACGTGCCGTGGTGGAAAAACGTGGCGCAGCTGATAAATCTTACTGAACTTAATTGATCAGCATGGTCGCCACGAGACTGTCAGTTCCAAAACGGACCAGTCTGAAAGTGACTCAGTGAATGTAGAACTGCGGGGATGTTTTTTATTTTTTTATTTTTTATAACAAATTCTCGGCGACAGTTTGACATGCAGTTGTGAACACTGACTATTATTTTATGCTCTCCGCCCTTTCCTTGTGAATTAACAGGCTATCAGTGTGGTGCCCATATTACTGGCCTTGGGCCTTGCGTCAGTATTGTTTCGTTCTTAAATTTAGGTTAAAAGGTAAATGTAGGAAGTGATGGACAAAGTCACAAGACAGTGTCCACAAACCCAACCTTTTTGAAGAGAAAGGAGAACCGAAGTGGTATTGAACCGAGGTCCTTCCGCTTACCAGCCTAACGCTTTACCGCTAGGCCAAACCGGCTCACACGCGATCTTTACACACATGGGCCTAGATCTAGAGCGGGCTGGACCCTGGTCTGGGCAAGGGCTGGATGTAATAAAGCGTACGTATATATGGAGTCGTAACTGAATCTCTCTCTCTCTCTCCACTCACTTTTTTTTTTTTTTTGAATCACTTATTTGCAGTTACAAAAACAAACATAGGCCCATTTGTATATGTTTGTCTGTCTGTCTGTCTCTTTGTCTCTGTCTCTCTCCTCTCTCTCTCTAGTCTGTAGCTCTGATATAACCCTTTGTGGTTGACTGGGCTCAAAGCACCAATTAACTAACTCTGTAGTCTGTATATGTGTCTCAGTCTCTCTTTGTCAGTGTCTCTGTCTGTCTCTTTCTGTCTTTGTCTCTCTCGTGTCTCTGTCTCTGTCTGCCTGTCTGGCTGCCTGTCTGTCTCTCTCCCCATATATTTCCAGTCCAGAAATCGGTAAATATATATCCAAACTGGATAACAAAAATTCGTCTGGACCCGATGGCATTAGTAACCACTTACTTAAATCGTCACTGCCTTACATAACAGACTTACTTACATTTTAAATCTGTGCATCGAGAAAAAATATCCATCTGCGTTATTGCCAAAAAACTCGCGACAAGACAAACTTGATTGACTACAAACCAATATCACTGTTATCTGTCCTGTCCAAACTCCTCGAAAAGCATGTGCATGTGCAGTTAAATGATTATTTGGCTGACAATGATGAGCAGATCTGAGGTGTCTGGCGTGATATTCCTAGATCTAAAAAAGGCCTTTGGCCCTGTGGATCACAGTATCATGATGTACAAGTTTAGATGCTACCTTCAAAATTCAAGTTCTCTACCGCTTTTCAAATGGTATCTTGAAGGCAGAACGCAACATGTTTTCCTCCATGGCTCGTATTCTTCTGAAGGCTCTGTAAAGTTTGGGGTACCACAAGGATCTGTCATAGGGCCTTTTTTTTTTTTTTTTTTTAATCAATGACCTACCATTGCATGTAACGAATAGTTCTGTTGCTTGCGACATGTTAGCAATTGACACAACACCACACATCCGAAAAAGATATTATGCAGGTAGAACACACCTACAGGAAAGCTTAGACCAGGTCTCATGTTAGTGTAGTAATTCTATGGTCATCAATCCAAAGAAAACCCACTCTATGACAATCTCTACAAGGCAGAAGCATCAGCTGTTACCTTTATCGCTTGATCTATTACTACATGGAGTGAAAGCTGAACAAGTGGCAGAACACCGAATTTTAGGAATAATTATAGACAACAGACTTCGGTGGGATACACATACTGACACACTGTGCAAAACACTCTCTAAGCGTGTCTTCCTTCTATCTAAATAAAGTACATTGTTGATACTGGTACTTTAAAGCTCTTTTTCAATGCCCACATTATAATGATAAAAATCTAACCATTGACCAGAAACTGAATAAAATAGGAATTCTGAGCCTTCACAAACAACTGGACTACAACAAGGGTGTTTTTATGCATAGGGCACTTACCAACAATGCGCCAGTGTACATATCTAGCTTGTACAAAGCTCCCCACTCTAGCTCCAGAAACAACTACCTCCAGTTACCAAGGCCAAAAGTAGATTTATTCAAAACAAGCATAGCCTTTTCTGGTGCCCTGTTTTGGAATAGTCTTCCAGTGCACCTCAGATCATGTCATTCGGTCAGTTCCTTCAAGCGAAACCTCCGTGAACACCTAAACACAAGCGTATAAGACACAGCTTGTGACCCCCCTCCCCCCCCTCCCCCCCCACACATCATTTTACTTTGTAGACCAGTGCTTGCTATACAGATGCCGGTATCATCGTTTATCATATCACTGAAAAGCGATTTACTGTTGCTACTGCACTGTGTGTGTCTGTGTGTGTGTGCGTGCGTGCGTGCGTGCGTGCGTGCGTGTGTGGGTGGGTGGGTGGGTCGGTGAATGCAGCATTGCCTTGAATTATTAAACACCTGCTGTGATTTATGGTCTGATCTACGTGCTTTTTTGTTGTTGTTGTTGTTGCTTTTTTTCTTTCTTGCTCCCCCCCCCCTCCCCATCGTACCACTGACCCATGTTATGTTTTTCATGATTTACAAATAATTGTAAGATATGTCAACACCATTTTTGCTATGTATACATCTTATTTATTTATTGTCATTTCAAAGTATTTTCAATGATTTTGCTGTTCCTGTATGTTTATTACTATTAATAGTGGTAGTATTATATTTTATTTGTTTGTATATTCTTTATCATGTTTAAATATTAATCGAGTTTGTAAAGTTTTAATGTTTTATATTTCATTTTTCATAATTCTTTCTCCATTTTTCACTTATCAGTAGTTTAGCAAGGACTAGTTGTTAGACAGGTCTAAATGAACCTAAACTACAATCCTTGGAAAATAAAGTTTTCGAGTTCGAGTTCGAGTCAGTTCTCCGTCTGTCTGTCTATCTCATCGTGTTTGATGGCTTGATTATTTTCAAGTCGGGCCGTGCCATTCTGATAGTGCATTGTGTGCGGTAGCGGTATGCCGTGTACGGAATTTATTGTGTACGTATATAACTTGATCGGACTCCAGACTCGTCTCTAGTGAGTCATTTGGGTGAGGTCTGAACTATGTTAAAAAGCATGACAAAGCTTATTAAATCTATAACCTTCGTAAGTAAACTCAAATGTCTGTCTGTCTCTCTGTCAGTTCAGTCAGTCTCTGTCTCTCATGTCAGTCTCTGTCTCTGTCTGTCTGTCTGTCTGTCTGTCTGTCTGTCTGTCTGTCTGTCTCAGTGTCTGTCTGTCTGTCTGTCTCTTGTTACTGAGTCACTTGGCTCCTTCAAGCCGAACTTCACTGACGCACACCTTGAGACATTTACATAGGATGGATTGTGACAGAATACTGCCAGGGCGAGAGACAGACGGTGAGATTTTCGAGTGACTGCCATAGCCAATGACTGGTCAGCGTTTGAGCCCTATATTCTACACCCATAGAAGTCCGCCCAGTCCTTCTGACTGCTTGTGAGAGTGATTTTTTCCTTTTCTTTCTTCTGTTTTCTTTCTTCTCCCTTACTGTTCTTTACTGATAAGATAAGCATTGACTACTTCTGTTTTCTTTTCAAATACTAGTCACATGAATAGATCAAATGTCCTACTGAGTCATTTGTGTGTGTGTGTGTGTGTGTGTGTGTGTGTGTGTGTGTGTGTGTGTGTGTGTGTGTGTGTGTGTGTGTGTGTGTTTGGGGGGGGGGGAGGGGCAAATTAAAAACAAAAAACAACCAAAAAACAACAACAAAACAATAAACAAACAAACAAACAAACAAACAAACAAACCAACAAACAAACAAACAACAACAACAAAACACCCCCCGGCTACCCCCACTGAGTTTGTCACGTCTCGCCGGGTATAGCATCAGTCAGCCATAGTAATGTCCAGTCGCATAGTGCGTCACGTGCATGCTGTAGGCCTACACTGACGGAGTTAGTGTCAGAACATAGCGGAGCAGACATAGCGGCAGATTTTATGCCCGCTTTACTGATTATGATCAAAAGTAACTAAATTTCTGTCATGACTGATTAATGTGAACGGTCACCTGACTGTGTGACGAGTTGGCCGCGATGAGGCAAAGTCAGTTTCAGGACTGACGTGACTGACAGGTGGCTGCAGGCTGCGGCCACTCTGTAGCAGCTGTATTTCCTCGACGGACGCCGTGGGGACAACGACCCGATTTTCAAATAAAAACAGAAAGAAGAAGAAGAAAAAAAAAAAAAAAAAAGACTCGAAGAAGAAGAAGAAAAGAAATCATAGTTCAGGAGCTGTGTGAGAGTCGAGGTGGCCGTCCTGGGCTGTCCGTCCTAACGAGCCTCATGGTTTCCGTGGACGTAAAGCTATACTGAACCAGCAGTCGCTCACGCATTGATTTCAGCTTGTCCCTAATATGTCAACCGACATCCGAGGACATTAAGCATCACCAAAAGAAGAAGAAGAAGAAGAAGAAGACCACAAAAAGAAGAAGAAGAAAGAAATGACAAAGAACTCAATCGTTTTTGAGAGACAAACGAATCGAAAGAGAGGGAGGGAGGTCAGCACGCAGTTACTGTTCTTGGTTTACACTCTCCAACGCACGAGATATTTTTAGGGGCTGAGCAAAGTAAGGGGAGTAATTCAGACAATTGCTCGTTGGCACTTCAGGCGACCACTTGTTTGTAAAACACAAACAGCATGGGAAATCGTCGTCTGTGACCGTTCGTGTGCTTGACAGTCGGCACATTGACTACACCTTACTTTCCAGTTTTTCTTCCTTGAGAGCTCACTGGTAAATGGAATCGGAACTTCTGCGGTTTTTGCGAGAGATAGTGTGTTACAAGTGCACCCAAACTTCGGATGCTAATCGGACATGGATTGATTTCTAGTTTATATACTCCACGCACTGTTGTATTCGACAGTAAACATTTGTCAAAATTTCTCTTGATTGACTAGACTTAAATTTGAAGGGAAACGGGATGTAAAGCCTTCCCCTAAGATCTTTTTGAATCATTAAAACACAAAAGTCCTACAAAATGACTGATGCAAGCCGTTTGACTTTTGAGTAATTTAATACTTGTAACAGTTTACAGAAAATCCTCTACTCCACCAGCAGGCAATACTCAAGAAGAGTAAATGTGAATTTGCACTGTCAATAATGAAATATAATGGTGAGGCATAACAATTTTAAATGGACAATTTAAAAAAAAAACATAATGGTGAGGAATAACAAGAATACGATGGAAAGAAACTTCCAGACATGTCTCTGCCTGCTTGTGATAATTTGTGTGTAGATCTATATTGTAACTTGGTTTAATAATAATGATAATATAAACTTATGTAATGTTGCATTTTATATTCATGTGCTATGTAGGTTTTTCTTTTGGAATTTCAGAAAGCCAGCTGTGACACGGACACTGTGTGACGGCATGCTACTCAGCTAACTCATTTCAGGATCATAAAGCTGTCCAAACAGACTTCACATTTTTGATGCAGCCTTTTACTAGTGACTGATAGGGGGAAAATGTGTCATCACTAAAATAGTAAAAAGACTAGTTTGATAGGTTGATATTTTTAAATATCAATCTTGCACTCGGTCTTTGTTGGTACATTACTACAGTGCTAGTTTCACTTCAGCACTGTGATTTTTGTTTTCTCTTTCTATCTGTGTGTGTTTGTCTGTGTGTGTGTGACTGTGTGTGTGTGTGGTATGACTATGAGACCTCAATAGTTGACAGCTGATTTTATTTTCCTTGCTTTTTGACCCCCTGTGTGCAGATATCCCACAACACCTGCCACACAGTGTCAGTGGGGAGGCTGAGGTTATTGGTTGAGGATGGGAGCAGAGAACAGCATCTTGGAAGGCTGTCAGTGGGGGGAGGATGTGCTGGCTGCTGGCCTTGACTGGGACCTGCAGCATGCCAGCGCCAAAGATGGCCGCCCCATCACTGTCTTTCAGCCACGGAAAAGCGAGCGCAAGTACAAGGATATGATTCATCAGCTGGCAAAGGTAACTGGCTGTTGATTTTTCATGACAACAATAGAGGTTTGACCTCTTGCCAACCAATGATGATCAGTCTGTCATCTGCATACAAACTTGCCTCCTTAGTCCTTAGCTGAGGCAAGCCTAGTGTAAACAAAGCGCATAGGCCATGCTTGTTTTGAAAACAATGGCCAGGTGCCTTGGGTCTCCACACTGCCTCTTCTACTTGTATTTTTATGAACCATGTGAGTGAATAGATATATATGCATACAGGTGTGTGTGTGTGTGTGTGTGTGTGTGTGTGTGTGTGTGTGTGTGTGTGTGTGTGTGAATACATGTGTCAGTCTCCACATATCTTTAGGTTTGTATCTTTGCGCACAGTTGGTTTGTTTGTGTTTGTAGAGCTAGATGAATAACACCCCCCAGAAATCCACTGTATTAATATTATTTATACGATTATTATCAACACTTTCTTTACAAATGCATCTTTTTGGAGCTGTATTTTAGCCCCTTTAAAAAACAACAACAACAACATTTTTTTTTAGTGATGTACCAAACAGGAAGGTGAGGTCAGGGAAATTGATTTTTAATGCCCAGTTAACCATACCAAGGTGACACACACACATGATACATGTATGTTGAAATAACTAGCTGTCTAGTAAACGTGTGATGTACAAGCCACGGGTTTGAGCACAGAACTTCAAACCCCCCACCCTTACCTCATCCTCAAAATTCACAGTTCCCTCTCCTCTCCCCCACCTACCACCACCATACCCCCCTCCCCCTCTCTCCATCATCTTCCCCAAGCACAACATGCATGTGGCTGTCTACATGTATGGGAGTTTCACTGCACTGTCCAAGTGGTCATGGACGTTGAGTGATTGACGTTGACCTGACTTGTAACTTTCATACCAACTGTTCACATAACATTGGAATCTAACCTTTGGTTTGAATAGCAGGTCTGATTACAAAGTGTCAGTGTAACAACAATACATGTTGCTTCTTTGACGTGAACATTTCAAATGTGTTTTGCTTTTGTGTGTGTTCAGAGTTTGAAGATGCTGCGACATCCCAACATTCTGCGTTACATTGGTGCGGGAAAGTCCTCAGAAGGGTGCTTTCTTGTCACGGAACAAGCAACTCCTCTAGCCTCGGTGCTTGACAGTCTATCACCGCTGGAAGTGTGCGCTGGGCTCAGTGATGTTCTTGATGCCTTGATGTTTCTACACGATAAGGTGAGGCTGCTGTAGAATAACTGTTCATAGGACATCAGACAAAATAGTCCCAAATCCATAGGACATCAGACAAAATAGTCCCAAATGCATAGGACATCAGACAAAATAGTCCCAAATCCATAGGACATCAGACAAAATAGTCCAAAATCCATAGGACATCGGACAAAATAGTCCCCAATCCATAGGGCATCAGACAAAATAGTCCCCAATCCATAGGACATCGGACAAAATAGTCCCAAATCCATAGGGCATCAGACAAAATAGTCCCCAATCCATAGGGCATCAGACAAAATAGTCCCCAATCCATAGGGCATCGGACAAAATAGTCCCAAATCCATAGGGCATCGGACAAAATAGTCCCAGATCCATAGGACATCAGACAAAATAGTCCCAGATCCATAGGACATCAGACAAAATAGTCCCAGATCCATAGGCCATCAGACAAAATAGTCCCAGATCCATAGGACATCAGACAAAATAGTCCAAAATCCATAGGGCATTAGACAAAATAGTCCCAGATCCATAGGACATCAGACAAAATAGTCCCAGATCCATAGGCCATCAGACAAAATAGTCCCAGATCCATAGGACATCAGACAAAATAGTCCAAAATCCATAGGGCATCGGACAAAATAGTCCAAAATCCATAGGGCATCAGACAAAATAGTCCAAAATCCATAGGACATCGGACAAAATAGTCCAAAATCCATAGGGCATCAGACAAAATAGTCCAAAATAGAATGAGACCTAGAATGCTTCTGTAGAATCAAACAAAAGAAGGGAGTTAAGTAGCACTCATGAGAATTAAGATGTTACATGAACACAGCAACAAAGACCCGAATCGCTGACGGTAACCCTCACCTGGCATGCAACAAGCTATATAAACTCTACCAAATGCGTACCTTGCATTTACTTGCATGCCAGGCGAGAGTTACTGTAGGTCTCTGTTGTTGTGTTCCTGTGATGTCTTTTGAGCTTTGCTTTTTGTTGGTATTTTTAGGTCAAAGTGTAGAAAAAAAACCCAGCAGGGACTTAATTGTTGAGGTGTTAAATATCTTAAACAGAGGGGGAAAAATACACTTTGACCAAAAATTTAATATTTGTCTGTGCACATCGGATGAGTTTACTTTCCCATTCAAGACAGACAGGTGACTTTTCGCTTGGGATTTTGTTACTTTGTAATTTTGTATAGTTTTTAAGACACATGCCCGAGGAACCTACCCAAGGAACCTACTCCCCCCCCCATACCCTCCTCCACACTCCCCCCTCCTGCCCCCCCCCTCCCACCCTCCACTGAGAGTTTGGTGTCCAAAGCAGTCCCTTGGGTTGAAGAGTTAAAAAAACCCTGTTGATTGCATGTTTCTTTTTTTCTTTTTTCTTTTTTCACTTTTTTTTTTTTTAACCATTTGAATGCTAACAAAGGGAATGCACAATCCTCATTTCAGGCTGGCGTCACACACAACAACATTGGCATTGGAGCCGTGTTTGTGGCCAAGGATGGTGGCTGGAGACTTGGAGAGTTGCAGCATGCCTGTCCCTTCAGTGCTGCCACTGCAGAATTCCTTGATGCGTGCCGCGCCTACAGGGACCAAGCGGCTCTGTCACCAGAGGAAACGGTGAGTGTTACAGAATTCCTTGATGCGTGCCTTACAGGGACCAAGCAGCTCTGTCACCAGAGGAAACGGTGAGTGTTACAGAATTCATAGATGCGTGCCTTACAGGGACCAAGCAGCTCTGTCACCAGAGGAAACGGTGAGTGTTACAGAATTCATAGATGCGTGCCTTACAGGGACCAAGCAGCTCTGTCACCAGAGGAAACGGTGAGTGTTACAGAATTCCTTGATGCGTGCCTTACAGGGACCAAGCAGCTCTGTCACCAGAGGAAACGGTGAGTGTTACAGAATTCATAGATGCGTGCCTTACAGGGACCAAGCAGCTCTGTCACCAGAGGAAACGGTGAGTGTTACAGAATTCCTTGATGCGTGCCTTACAGGGACCAAGCAGCTCTGTCACCAGAGGAAACGGTGAGTGTTACAGAATTCCTTGATGCGTGCCTTACAGGGACCAAGCAGCTCTGTCACCAGAGGAAACGGTGAGTGTTACAGAATTCATAGATGCGTGCCTTACAGGGACCAAGCAGCTCTGTCACCAGAGGAAACGGTGAGTGTTACAGAACTCCTTGATGCGTGCCTTACAGGGACCAAGCAGCTCTGTCACCAGAGGAAACGGTGAGCGTTACAGAATTCCTTGACGCGTGCCTTACAGGGACCAAGCAGCTGTCACCAGAGGAAACGGTGAGCGTTACAGAATTCCTTGACGCGTGCCTTACAGGGACCAAGCAGCTCTGTCACCAGAGGAAACGGTGAGTGTTACAGAATTCCTTGATGCGTGCCTTACAGGGACCAAGCAGCTGTCACCAGAGGAAACGGTGAGCGTTACAGAATTCCTTGACGCGTGCCTTACAGGGACCAAGCAGCTCTGTCACCAGAGGAAACGGTGAGTGTTACAGAACTCCTTGATGCATGGCGTGCCTACAGGGACCATTTTGGTAAGTGTTACAGAACTCCTTGATATGTGGTGTGCCTATAGGGACCAAGCGGCTCTGTCACCAGAGGAAACGGTGAGTGTTACAGAATTCCTTGATGCGTGCCTTACAGGGACCAAGCAGCTCTGTCACCAGAGGAAACGGTGAGCGTTACAGAATTCCTTGACGCGTGCCTTACAGGGACCAAGCAGCTCTGTCACCAGAGGAAACGGTGAGTGTTACAGAACTCTTTGATGCATGGCGTGCCTACAGGGACCATTTTGGTAAGTGTTACAGAACTCCTTGATATGTGGTGTGCCTATAGGGACCAAGCGGCTCTGTCACCAGAGGAAACGGTGAGTGTTACAGAATTCCTTGATGCGTGCCTTACAGGGACCAAGTGGCTCTGTCACCAGAGGAAACGGTGAGTGTTACAGAATTCCTTGATGCGTGCCTTACAGGGACCAAGTGGCTCTGTCACCAGAGGAAACGGTGAGTGTTACAATTGTTTTGTTTGTGTGGGCACCTCCTGATTGCTTTTTTAGGGTTCACGCACAAGCTTCATTTGCACATTGTTGATGATGATGGGGATGAGAATTTGTAGAGCGCAAATATAATTATAAATAATAATATACTCTTTTATGTGCTATTTTTAAAATTTTGCCTGTTGCAAAGAAACAAAATGTGGTCAAAAGAAACTTGTGCAAATGCATGTTCACACACACACACACACACACATATACAAATGCACACACACACATACACACACACACACATGCACACACACACACACACACACCACACACACACACACACACACACACACACACACACACACACACACACACACACACACACACACACACAGTTATACAAATGCACACACACACACACACACACATACACATGCACACATACACACACACACTTATGGACTTATGGAAATGTTGTTGTGATGCTGTATTTCACTATGCTGTGTATGTGAAAAATCTGTTTCCCTGCATCTAGTGAGGTCTGATATGTTTTCATTAATTACAAGTTGATTTTAATTTCATTCCAGTGAATGCTGAAATGTTCTTCTTTTCTCCGATTTTTATTTGATTGTTTTTGTTTGGAAGATGACAGAAAGGGGTGCAATGTGGATCCTGACTTTTTGCCATTTTTCAAATAAAATTCCTCTGATTATTTATTTGTGACCATTAAAATGTCTCAGAAACTGACTGGAGTGCTTTGTTTACAGCAAGGTGGTGTGGAGGTCAAGGCTGGTCAAGGTCACGCTCGAGACATGTTTGCTCTAGGTGTCTTCATTGAGCTTCTTTCTGAGCAACTCACGGAGTTGGGTCAGTTTGTTAGTCATACATAGTATGTGTGCGTGTGTGTGAATGTGTATGTGTGTGTGAATGTGTGTGTGTGTGTGTGTGTGTATGTGAATGTGTGTGTGTGTGAATGTGTGTGTGTGTGTGTGTGTGTATGTGTGTGTGTGTGTGTGTGTGCCTGTGTCTGTCGGTGTGTTTGAATGCCTTAACGAACGCAGTGCGTATGTTTTGATACTGTAACGAACACACACAATAACTCTTTTCATTACCACACTGATGGCAATTAATGTGTCGCCAGGAGAGAAAATGATCCCTCCACTGGCATAAGGTCTGACAAAAACCTGTTGGCACCCATGTACTTGAAGGATTTGCTGGACTTTTTTCTGTCTCATTCACTTTATAATTGGAAAGATTTGCTGGACTTTTGTTGTTGTTCTGTCATTCACTTATGATTTTAAAGATTTGCTGGACTTTTTTTCTCTCTCTCATTCACTTTTGATCAACCTTTGGTTAGCAGGAGTTCACCAAAAGGAAAGCATTCTGAACTGTCGGATAAAACTGGCAGTCAAATGAGTTGTGTGTCTTGCCTGTGCACGCTGATTGGCTGATTGAATTCGGTCACTCAAATCTGGGCAGCACATTAACTGATGTTGCACCCACTATAAGTCAAGCATAAAAAGACTGATCCCACAGTACACACAAGGAACAAGTGAAGGCCAAGCTGAGTGAATGTTACGTGTGGTCCAGATTCAGAATTATGCTGAGACTGAAATATGAAAACCCATTTTTGATATTATACAAAAGCTCTTGGTTTATTTTTTGGGGAAACATTTATTGGATTTGACCAATTTTTAAATTCAAAGTTATGCAGAAAGTACAAGGTGTAGATGATGTTTAAGACCAGCGTGAAATATTCCCATGCAGCAGGATGGTGAAAAACACACACATTTGAGGTGGTTCAGACTGAGATTCTTTATTCACTAAGTTTTACAACAAGGAAAGTGTCTTGAAAGCGGTAAGCATACAAACATAAACAACATGAACATACATCAACAAGCATAATTAGAGGTATACACCCATCTGCACCACCAACCCCCCCCCCCCCCCCCCCCATCCACACACCTGTGCATGTGCGCGCATGCACACACACACACACACACACACACACACACACACACACACACACACACACACACACACACACACACACCTGTGTGCATGCGCACACACATGCACACACACTTCTCTTTTTGTGAAATGCAAAGAACATGTGGCTATCTGTGTGGAGTTTGAGTGCACTATTGGGCGATTCAGGCGGGGTTGTTAACTCCCTTGACTTTTGCCCGGCATCGCTAAAGTCCCTTGGCTGCTTTTACTTCCGGTGCGTACTTTCTTCACAATGGAAGGTGGTGACAGTGAATTTGCGAATTTCACACTGCCAACTTCAAAGGCATTTTTTTGACGCCCGTAGTCATAATGTGTCTGGCAACAAGCAATAACTTGTTGCTTGTGCTATAGGATGCCCCAAAACGCATTTTTTCTACGAACTCGCGATCTTCTGGGCAGCCAGAAAACGATGCAAAGACACTTTTTTTCCACCCTCCATCCCCTTTCCACGGTAATTTTTCAAACTGCAGCAGTATTGGCATTTGTACGGCTTCGCGATTCTAGGTTCAACTTCCACCGTTATACACAGCGTGAAGCAACGCCTACTCAGAAATCATCCCGGAAGTGTGCTGCAACCTCTCGCGACTTCTTGCGTGAAAGATTACAAAGCGCATTCACTCTAGCAAACCAGCTTCGCTGAATCGCCCAATAGAACTAGAAGTAGATGTTGCTGCTGACACTGACTCTGGAGCTCATGAGCTGTGAGAAAGTCGAGGTGGCCATCCTGGGCCCCCATCCCTAATAAACCTACGGTTTTTGTGGACGTTAATCACCACTTCAACCATGACGCCGATGTTGTTGGTGTGCGTGTTTTGGGGCTGTGCTGATGACGTTGATGTGCTTTCTGGTGTGCCAGGGGAGTTCAGCAAAACCTTTGAGGAGAGGCTGGGTGCCTGCCTGTCTGCTGATCCTGCACACCGACCCAGAGTGTTGGAGCTGAAGAATGACAGTCTCTTCCAGTAAGACTAAGATAGAGAGAGAGAGAGTATCTGTGCATGTGTGTGTGTGTGTGTGTGTGTGTGTGTGTGCAAGTGTCAGTGTGTGCAGGCATGTGTGTGTGTGTGTCTGTGTGTGTGTGTGTGCATGCGTGTGTGTGTGCGAGAGACCGCAAGAGAAAAATGGAAAAAGTATAAGTGTATGTGTGTGTATGTACTTGTGTGTGCTTGTGTGTGTGAGTGTGTGTATTTGTGCTTATTTGTGTGTGTGCGCTTGTGTGTGTATGTATTTGTGTGTGTGTGTGTGCATGTGTATTTGTGCTTGTGTGTGTGTGTGTGTGTGTGTGTGTGTGTGTGTGTGTGTGTGTGTGTGTGTGTGTGTGTGTGTGCTCTCATACATTTACAAACAATAAATTTGTTTAGGTTTGTTTGCTAAACATTGAGTGATACGTGGATCTGTTTTGCAGTTGCGTTTTACATTTTTTATTGTAATGTGTAAACTGTGTTTCAGAAATGACTTCATACAGATACTGAACTTTGTACGCAACGTGGCCTTGAAGACCTCGGAGGAGAAAGCTGAGTTTTTCAGGTACAGCTGTTTTCCCCCATTTGCAGTGTTGATCCCCACAAGCGGCAGTCTTTCTTTGTTTTTGTTTTTGTCATGTGAAATTGTAATGTAACAGAGTATTCATACAGCGCCTACATCTCATGTGAACCAAAGTGCATAATGCAAAATAATAGGTTGACAAAAGGGTACATAATTGAGAGAGCTATGGTACCCTGCTAATCACGTATAAACACAAATACACTGCAACATTTCATTGAGCATCTTCAATCACACACACACACATGCATGCATGCACGTGCACACACACACGCACGCACGCATGCACACACACACACACACACACACAAGTATATTTTTTATGTGATCTGTAATGGCTGGAATTTTATAGGCAATCAGTCACTTGTCACGGTTAATTCTGAACTAATGAGGATGTATGCATAATGCTAAAGAAGTTTGACAAAAGTGAAGTTTTTCACCATATATCCCTCACATCCCCCTTCTTTTTTTCCCCATTTCCCTCCCTTCAGTGGCCTGTTGCCACGGTTACTAGCGTTGCCAGAGGAACTGGTTGCCCACCGCCTGGCTGTTCCATTGTTGTCACGCTTTGTTCTGTTGGACGAGGCAGCTGTCACGCATGTGGTGCCTCACCTCCTGACACCCAGATCAGGTGAGTCTTGGTTGACTGTTGGAGACAGGTCTCTGTTGCCTGGAAGTGTGTGGTGGAAGTATCGTCCCAAAGAGTATGTGTTGTATTTTCAGACACTGCCTGTGGTGGATGTTCATTTCGTTTTGTTTTTTTCTTCATTTTTTTGTTTTTTGTTTTTGCTCTTGGAAGTAGTGTTCAATGTCTCTGGACTTTGAGCACCATCTTGCTTTTAATAATAATAATAATAGCGGGGTCTTAGAATACCCTTTCTCAAATGAATCCTAGACGCGTACATTTCATACTAAAAAAAATGATTTTTTTTTAAAAGACATCAGTATTCAAAGCACACAGTATTACCATAATTTAAATTTTTATTTGACACTGATTTATTGAAACTAACTGGCTAGTACTAGTTTTAGCATGTCTGGTGTTTTTTTTAGTGTTGATAACATTCTAATAAAATGTGTTTTACCCTGATGTTTAACCATCATGGTGGACTGGGCATGTCTTTTTCTTCCCCATTCTTTGATTTGTTCGATAGCTAATGTTCATCTCGTTTGCCCGCTATCCTCTTTTTATGGATGCAGTAAATTTTGGGGGAGATGAACTGCATATCTGGCCATTTTCAATTCTCCTGCTGCCTCTTTGGCAGCTGCAGTCTGTCTGAAGGCTTTTGAAGGTTGACTGAGTAGCGTGTGCCATAATCTGGGTGTCCAAACGAAGGTTGACTGAGTAGCGTGTGCCATAATCTGGGTGTCCAAACGAAGGTTGACTGAGTAGCGTGTGCCATAATCTGGGTGTCCAAACGAAGGTTGACTGAGTAGCATGTGCCATAATCTGGGTGTCCAAACGAAGGTTGACTGAGTAGTGTGTGCCATAATCTGGGTGTCCAAACGAAGGTTGACTGAGTAGTGTGTGCCATAATTTGGGTGTCCAAACAAAGGTTGACTGAGTAGTGTGTGCCATAATTTGGGTGTCCAAACGAAGGTTGACTGAGTAGTGTGTGCCATAATTTGGGTGTCCAAACGAAGGTTGACTGAGTAGTGTGTGCCATAATTTGGGTGTCCAAACGATGGTATATGGCTGGCAGTGCCGGGGATTTTGAGCCTGCGCACAGATCTGAACACACGTGGTTGCACACTGGGGCAGTAAAGACTCTAGGAGAGAGTCTGCACTGAAAGATGACACGGGAAGAAAAATCCATTCGCACGCCGGGGAGTTTGGGCTGCATTAGCAGCGTGCCAGACCTGGTGCTCAAAAGACAGTCCATCCACCCCTACAAGCAATTGTGTCAACTTGTGTTCCTCAGTCCGAATGTATCAACAGACAGTGCTTGTAAACTACTTGAATTGTTGATTGTAAACTATTTCAATTGTTGCTTTAAACTACTTCCTACTTGAATTGTTGCATGTAAACTACTTGCGTTGTTGCTTGTTAAGTACTTGAATTGTTGCTTGTAAACTACTTGAATTGATGCTGGTAAACTACCTGCGTTATTGCATGTAAACTACTTGAATTGTTGCATGTAAACTACTTGAATTGATGCTGGTAAACTACCTGCGTTATTGCATGTAAACTACTTGAATTGTTGTTTATAAACAACTTGAATTGCTGCTACTTGAACTGTTGCTTGTAAACTACTTGAATTGTTGCTGGTAAACTACCTGCGTTGTTGCTAGTAAACTACTTGAATTGTTGCTTGTAAGCTACTTGAGTTATTATGTGTTTGTTAAGTGAAATCACATTTAGCCCTGGTTTTTATTTTCAGACCCCGATGCCACTCCGTCAGCAGCATCTGGCGTCACGCCAGTGTTGAACTCCGACCTGTTCAAGGCTCACATCATTCCAGAGCTGCAGCGCATCTTTAGCGTGCACGACGCTCACATCCGCCTGGTGCTGCTGCAGCATTTCTCCAGCTACGTCCATCTCTTCGAGGAGGATGTCCTTCAGAATGAAATATTCCCACAGGTACTGGTGATGTTGTTGTCTGTCTCCAGCTACGTTGATCTCTTTGAGGTGGATGTGCTTCAGAATGAAATATTCCTACAGGTACTGGTGATGTTGTTGTCTGTCTCCAGCTATGTTGATCTCTTTGAGGTGGATGTGCTTCAGAATGAAATATTCCTACAGGTACTGGTGATGTTGTTGTCTGTCTCCAGCTACGTTGATCTCTTTGAGGTGGATGCGCTTCAGAATGAAACATTCCTACAGGTACTGGTGATGTTGTTGTCTGTCTCCAGCTACGTTGATCTCTTTGAGGAGGATGTCCTTCAGAATGAAATATTCCCACAGGTACTGGTGATGTTGTTACCTGTCTCCAGCTACGTCCATCTCTTTGACTGTTTGAGGAGGACGTGCTTCAGAAAGGAATATTCCCACAGGTACCTGTTACCTGTTTCCAGATATACCTGGCTTTTTAAGGCAGATGTGCTTCAGAATGAAATATTCTCTTACCTGTCTCCAGCTATGTCCATCTCTTTGAGGCGGATGTGCTTCAGAATGAAATATTCCCACAGGTACCAGTTACCTGTCTCCAGATATACCTGGCTTTTTAAGGCAGATGTGCTTCAGAATTAAATATTCCCTTACCTCTCTCCATCTACGTCCATCTCTTTGAGGCGGATGTGCTTCAGAATGACATATTCCCACAGGTACCAGTTACCTGTCTCCAGATATACCTGGCTTTTTAAGGTGGATGTGCTTCAGAATGAAATATTCCCTTACCTGTCTGCAGCTACATCAATCACTTTGAGGTGGATGTGCTGCAGAATGAAATATTCCCAAAGGTACCAATTGGCGCTGTTGTTACCTGTGTCCAGCTATGCCTGTCTTTTCAAGGTGGATGTGGTGAAGAATGAAATATTCCTACAGGTGCTGGTGATGTTGTTACCTGTCTCCAGCTACGTCCATCTCTTTGAGGCGGATGTGCTTCAGAATGAAATATTCCCACAGGTGCGGTGGTGCTGTTACTGTCTCCAACTACACCTGTGTTTTTTAAGGTGGATGTGCTTCAGAGTGAAATGTCCCTACAGCTGCTAATGATGTTACGAAATGGTATGTGGCAGAAAGCAACTTGGTGTTTTACGCACAATCTGACATACTTTTTGTGGTGGGTGTGTTTATGAACAGGAAGCCAGCAAAATTCTCAAAGATGCGTGAAAGATACTGCCAGTCTTATTTCCGTATCACTGACCAGTAGAAGTTAAGCAGATGGATGTTGTCACCTCTCTCTGTTCTCTGTTCTGTGCAGATTCTGCTGGGACTTCGAGACAGCAGTGATGCCATTGTGGCCAGCAGTTTTCGGGCCCTGGCTGATCTCGTGCCTTTGCTTGGTGGTGACACTGTGATAGGGGGACCGCGCAAAACATTCTTCTTTCATGGCCTGCCCAAGGTGAGACAGTGTGTGTGTGTGTGTGTGTGTGTGTGTGTGTGTGTGTGAGTGTGTGTGTGCAAATGTGAGTGTGAGTGTGTGTGTGTGTGTGCGTGCATATGTGTGTGTGTGTGTGTGTGTGTGCGTGCGTGTGTGTGTGTCAGTGTGTGTGTGTGTGTGTGCACGCACGTGTGTGTGTGTGTGATGTAGCTGTGTGTAATTATGGTGTGTGTTTGATGTGACTGTGTGTGTGTTTGTGATTTGGGTGTGTATGTGATCATGGTGTGTGTATGTGGTGTGTGTGTGTATGTGTGTGTGTGACTGTATGTATCTATGCATATGTGTGTGTGGTTGTGTGTGTTCATGTGTGCATGCATGCATGTGGATGCATTTGTGTATCTTGAAAGTCAGGTGATTTATTCCTGCCCAAAGACATACTTATATCATTGTGTGTTCAGTGTGATATGTTTTAATTCTCCCCCACCAAAGAGATGGGTAGGGTTGTCCTTTGTTCACTTGTGTGTTCAGTGTGATATGTTTTAGTTTTCCCGCACCAAGGAGATGGGTAGGGTCGCGTTTCTTCATTCACTGCTATGTCCAGTTATATATGTTTTAGTTTTCCGCCACCAAGGAGAAGGATAGGGTTGTGTTCCTTCGTTCACTTGTGTGTTCAGTGTGATATGTTTTAGTTTTCCCCCACCAAGGAGATGGGTAGGGTTGTGTTTCTTCATTCACTGCTATGGCCAGTTATATATGTTTTAGTTTTCCGCCACCAAGGAAAAGGAGAGGGTTGTGTTCCTTCGTTCACTTGTGTGTTCAGTGTGATATGTTTTAGTTTTCCCCCACCAAGGAGATGGGTAGGGTCGTGTTTCTTCATTCACTGCCACGTTCAGTTACCTATGTTTTAGTTTTCCGCCACCAAGGAGAAGGCTCGGGTTGTGTTCCTTCATTTGCTGCTATGTCCAGTTAATCATGTTTTAGTTTTCCGCTGCCAAGGAGAAGGGTCGGGTTGTGTTCCTTCATTCGCTGCTACGTCCAGTTATATGTGTTTTAGTTTTCCGCCACCAAGGAGAAGGGTATGGTTGTGTTCTTTCATTCGCTGCTAAGTCCAGTTATGCATGTTTCAGTTTTCCACCACCAAGGACAAGGAGATACTGCCTGATAGCGTCACGAACGTCATGAAGCACGTCAAGTCTGACAACAGCCTGTTGCTACCCAACGGAAAGCCTCTGCTCAAAGATCTCGCTGCTGGCATGTAAGGGGGGTTGTTTGTCATGTTGCTTGTGAAAATGTTTATGAATGTATGGCGTAGAGTGTCTGCTGAACCTTGCAATTAAGCTTGCTTTTGTTTCTCCTCTTTCTTGTGAAAATGTTTATGAATGTATGGTGTAGAGTGTCTGCTAAACCTTGCAATTAAGCTTGCTTTTGTTTCTCCTCTTTCTTGCGAAAATGTTTTTGAATGTATGGTGTAGAGTGTCTGCTGAACCTTGCAATTAAGCTTGCTTTTGTTTCTCCTCTTTCTTGTGAAAATGTTTGTGAATGTATGGTGCAGAGTGTCTGCTGAACCTTGCTAGAAAGCTGACTTGCCTTCCTGTTGAGTTGTTCCGGAAGGGAGCTGACTGCATCAGTTGCAGTTGTATCATCCCCCTTTGCCCCCACCCCCCCTTTCATCATGTCCATTAGCGTGGCAATTGATTATTGATTATAGGTTATATGTTGTGGAGATTCTTTTTGGCATCCATGATTGTCCCCACTCATTGTCTTTTTTTTGGTCACTGCATTAGTGAGTATGTTAACAACTTTTTATTTTTCCATTTATTTTTATTTTTTTACCTGGGATGGTGCATACTGTCAGTGACATGTACCTTAACTAACAGTGACAAGATGTCCTTATCCAACACACTGGAACATGTCTGACGCAAAAAAACACCCGTGTGTCGTACTTGTTTGAACTCTATCACAGCATTTGTGCAGTCAGCAAACTCTTTAACAGGAACTCGTCTTACGCAGAAAATCTGTACGTCATCATCTTTATTGGAGCCCCTTTAAACAGCACTTACATATTTAGGTGTATGGAATTCATCAGAAAATTGTCATATTTTATGATTAATTTGACCTTTTCCCCTAGCGTTTGCAAGCTGAGCCTAGACCCGGCAGAGCAGGAGAGGAAGGCACTGGAGCGAGAACGACGTCGAGAGGAGGCGCGGCAGAGAAAGGAGGAGCGGCAGCGCAAGCTGAAGCAGCAGCAGCTGGATGCTGAGAGCGACAGGCAGAAAGGTGATGTGATGTGAAAGAGTATTTACGATGGGGCCTGCACATAACTCCAGGCCCAGAGTGTGAGGCTGAGACTGAGAGCGACAGGCAGAAAGGTGATGTGATGTGAAAGAGTATTTATGACGGGGCCTGCACATAACTCAAGGCCCAGAGTGTGAGGCTGAGACTGAGAGCGACAGGCAGAAAGGTGATGTGATGTGAAAGAGTATTTACGATGGGGCCTGCACATAACTCGAGGCCCAGAGTGTGAGGCTGAGGCTGAGAGTGACAGGCAGAAAGGTGATGTGATGTGAAAGAGTATTTACGATGGGGCCTGCACATAACTCCAGGCCCAGAGTGTGAGGCTGAGGCTGAGAGTGACAGGCAGAAAGGTGATGTGATGTGAAAGAGTATTTACGATGGGGCCTGCACATAACTCCAGGCCCAGAGTGTGAGGCTGAGACTGAGAGTGACAGGCAGAAAGGTGACGTGATGTAAAAGAGTATTTATGACGGGGCCTGCACATAACTCAAGGCCCAGAGTGTGAGGCTGAGGCTGAGAGTGACAGGCAGAAAGGTGATGTGATGTGAAAGAGTATTTACGATGGGGCCTGCACATAACTCCAGGCCCAGAGTGTGAGGCTGAGGCTGAGAGTGACAGGCAGAAAGGTGATGTGATGTGAAAGAGTATTTACGATGGGGCCTGCACATAACTCGAGGCCCAGAGTGTGAGGCTGAGGCTGAGAGTGACAGGCAGAAAGGTGATGTGATGTGAAAGAGTATTTACGATGGGGCCTGCACATAACTCGAGGCCCAGAGTGTGAGGCTGAGACTGAGAGTGACAGGCAGAAAGGTGACGTGATGTAAAAGAGTATTTATGACGGGGCCTGCACATAACTCGAGGCCCAGAGTGTGAGGCTGAGACTGAGAGTGACAGGCAGAAAGGTGATGTGATGTGAAAGAGTATTTACGATGGGGCCTGCACATAACTCAAGGCCCAGAGTGTGAGGCTGAGACTGAGAGTGACAGGCAGAAAGGTGACGTGATGTAAAAGAGTATTTATGACGGGGCCTGCACATAACTTGAGGCCCAGAGCGTGAAGCTGAGAGCGGCAGCCAGAAAGGTGATGTGATGTAAAAGAGTATTGATGATGGGGCCTGCACATAACTCGAGGCCCAGAGCGTGAAGATGAGAGCGACAGGCAGTAAGGTAATGTGCGTTTAACATGTGTTCAAAGGCAGAAAGGTGACATGATGCAAAAGAGTATTGATGATGGGGCCTGCACCTGACTTGGGGCCTAGAATGTGAAGCTGAGAGCGACAGGCAGAAAGGTGATGTGGTGTAAAAGAGTACTTGTGAAGGGGCTGATGCCTAACTCGGTCCAGGATGTGAAGCTAAAAGCGACAGGCAAAAAGGTAATGTAATGTAAAAGATGATGTAGACGAATATTGATGAAGGGGCTGATGCCTAACTCAGGGCCCAGAGTGTGAAGCAGAAAGTGACAGGCAGGAAGGTGGCACGATGTAAAAGAGTACTTATGAAGGGGTCTGCATCTACCTCGGGGGCCCAGAGGGCGACAAAAAAGTAGAGAATGAAGAGCACAACGCAACCCTACTAATAATTCAAAGGTAAAACAACACTGCAACACTTTGTTCAGTGTCTTTCTCATCACTTCCAACACTCGTGCACAACAGCAGCAGCACCTGGAAGCAGAGAATGACTGGCGGAAAAGGGTGACGTAATATAAGAGAGTATTTATAAAGTGCCCGCCATCCTCCACCTCGCCCAACGCTTGCCCAAAGCGCACGATACAAAGCAGTGGGTTTGACAAAAGTTTACAGAATGGAGACAACAAGAAAACTCTTAATTATGTACAAAGGAAAATCCCACTGCAAAGTGTGAAAGTCAGCATGCACTCAGAGCACGCGTTTGTTTAGTTGTATTTGATGGGGACTTTTGTGGTGCACTTTTACCTTTCATCTGTTGCAGTGGACTCCAGCACCAAGAGCAGTAGTATTTCTGATGCCACGAGCAGAGCGTCAGACAGCAGGAGCACGGTGGATTCAAACCCAGACAAAGGTGACAGAGACAGTTTGAAAATCGGTGGAAAACTGGGTGATGCTGCGGAAGATGGCGACGACAGTGTGAACGAGGACGATAGAGACAAAGCTGATGATGGGGTGCATTTAGAGGAAGAAAAATTTGCGAGTGAGGAGAGCGAGGAGGAGTGGGAGGACTGGGACGAGAACACCTCGGACTCTGGGCACAAAGTGACAGATGATGTCATCAGTGACGAGATTGAAACTGAGTTATCCCAGATGTCGGGCAGTGGGGAACCCCGACAGTTTGGCAGCAGAAAGGTCCCCACGTCTCCTGACCCTTACCGCCCTGGTTCTTCTTCTTCCTCAGCCATGGCGGAGTGGTCTGACGCTGCCGTCGACTCCAGGTTTGGAGCTCCTGGCACCCCAGAGCATTTAAAATCAAATGTGATTGGTGGAGAAAGTGACAGGGACAGAGCAACAATCGGGTCCGGTGCAGGCCGACCCCTTTCCCATGCTGATTCCAAGCAGACCTCAGCGAAAGGTCTCAAGTTAGTTGCCAAAAGCAAAACCACCGCTGCCTCCTCCACCAAAACTGCGCAGGCTAAGAAACCGGCCGCTGCTGATGATGACTTGGGGCTGGGCTACGACATTAAAAGCATCGAGCTGACGGCAGTGAAGGAGTTGGATTTCTTTGCGGACATGGTGCCAGACATCAAGCCGACGTTGGACAAGAGTGGGGTGGTTTCTGGTGTGGCGCCTGAGGAAGGGGTGGCGTCAGGCCGCGTGGCAGAAGGGCACGTGGCGTTGGACCGCTTCGCTGTGGCAGACACGACAAAGGAGGTTGGTATTTTGTCACATCCAGTGTCGAAGCTTCCTGTGTGGTTTCTTCTTCCTCTGTGTTCTTTTCGTGTGTGTATGTAAAGGAATATTTATAAGGCACCTACACCTCATGGGAGATTGGACCGCACAATGTAAAACAGTAGGGTCCAGGGTGACCTAGTGTGTCCTGTATTTTTGTGCATCCTGACAGCGGTACACTGGCCAGTATTCGAGATTTTTAACTTGAGCGCAGATGTTAATGCATGTGAATTTACGCGGGGGTGGGGTGGAAGGGAGGGAGTGTTGCACGAACACCGTAAGAGAGTCAGCACTGAAAGCTGACGGGTCGAAAACTCGCTCGTCGCATCAGGGAATTGAACGAGCGTCAACAGTGTGCTTGGGCCCGATGCTTGACCAACTGTGCTATAGCTCTCCTTCGACTTTCCCTTTGTGACATTTGTACTTGTTGCTAAATTAGCTTGTTAATGTGTCTGTTGTTAATCTGGCGTGTGGTAATATGCACTGATGTCAGCCTTTTGCCCATCATTGGTGGGAGCTGCCACAAGTATCGTCTTTGTCGCAACAATTTGTTTTGTTTGTGTTTCGCAACAAAAGTATGCTTATTGTGACAAAAGTGTTGTCGCGACAAACAAACTATTTTGGTTGTGACACGTGTTTGTCATGACAAAACATTCTTAGACTTGTCACGACAAAACTTTTGTCGTGACAAACACATGGATCTGTCATGACAAAAGTTTTGTTGCGACTAACATAATTTTGTCACAACAAAAGTTTTGTTGTGGCAAGCATGCTTTTGTCATGACAAAACATGTCTTTTTTCGTGTTTTGTCATGACAAACACGTACAAAAAAACTTTCGTCGCGACAAAAATGATACTTGTGGCGGCTCCCGCCAGTGAGGTTTGACATCATTGAGGTTTGGCAAAGCGACATGCCGAGAAAAAAAAATCAGGAAGAGAATACAGCAGAGCCACATTGATGATTGAAGCTAATAATCAAGAAATCTCGGCATCCTTGGCTACCAAATTTTTCATAGGCTAATGCTTGCTGTGAATGTAACCTAGAGACCCAGAGGTTGCAGAAGAGTAATATCATTTCCATGAGATAAAAAATGTTTCTTCATTTTTTTTTTTTTTTCTCAGGAGGAGTCTGGTGGTTGGGGCGATGAAGGTGACTGGGAAGCTGATGAAGGCTTCTGATCCTCCTGAGGGAACTTCAGCAGGTGTAGAGAACTGGAATGCCCGCACAGTGGAAACCACAGAGCACTTTCCTGGGGAAAGTGAGCAGCCACAGTGCAGGGCCACCCAAGCAGCGCCCCCGAAGTTGTTGACCCAGCTGTGTTGAAGTGCGTGTGATTACTAGTCCTTGCACAGAAACTTCTTGTCAACTTTGCAGAGGAAGCCAGGGAACTCCTCTCCCCCCCCCCTCCACTCCCTCAGACCTCTGACTGCCCCCCCCCCCCCCCACCCGCCATCTCCTCATCAGTGTTCAGCTGCCCAGGGATTGTTGACATGCCCTGTCAGCAGTGTTGCAGCAGTGTTCAAGCATGGCATCCTCAGGCAAAGGACTAGATGCTCAGTCCCAATTCCCAGGGCTTGAGGTGGGACCAGTTAACCCACAGCCAGCCCGTGCGTTGCACAAAGCGTCGCCTCTTGTGTCGTACAGTTACTGTGTGTTTGAAGTCTTGTTGAAGTCGCTTCCCCCACCCCCCTCCACTCCACCCCCTCCCAGCTGTGATCCTGCCTCTGTGTGGGGAAAAAAACTTTGACCGTCAGAGTTGCAAACTGCTGCCAGTTGCTTCAAAAGCAGTGTCCCTGTAAACCTGCCGCATCCAGACTGGATCGGCTTGGAAACGTTGGCTAGAAGCAGGCCCGATGATTCCTGCACAGTCGCTTGCTTCCAGACGGGATCCATTTGGCCCCAAACCTGACACAGTCGGCCAGAAGCAAACTGGATCCCGACCTGTTTTGCACAGTATGATCTGGGCCGTCTGTAGAAGACTGCAAGCAAGTCTTAAAGCAGGAAACTAGCAGCAGGCTGGTTGCATTCTGCCAGAACTGGGCCCAGTGGTTCTTGCTTCCGGACCAGATGCATTGGCCAAAACCTAACCACGCCATCCGGATCGGATCCAGGTCAGTTTTGTACAGTATGAGCTGGGCCTTCTTCGGAAGAACAGAACTGAATTGGATGCAGGAAGTCGGGTTCGACATATACTGTCTGGCCTGATGCTGGCTGCACGCTGGCAGCAATTGCCATAACCAGAACACTTCCAGATCGGATCCTGCATGTTTACTGGGATGGTGTGATGAGTCAGTGATAAACTTTGAGAGGAGCTGTCATCTGCTTTAGCAATCAATCTGAGAGGTGCTGTCATCTCTGTCACTGATGAACTTGAGAGGTGCTGTCATCTCCGTCACTGATGAACTTGAGAGGCGCTGTCATCTCTGTCAGTGATGAACTTGAGAGGTGCTGCCATCTCCGTCAGTGATGAACTTGAGAGGCACTGTCATCTCCGTCACTGATGAACTTGAGAGGTGCTGCCATCTCCGTCAGTGAATATCTTGAGAGATGCTGCCATCTCCTTCAGAACAGCCGTGCAACTGACTCCAGGTTGTGTCTTCCCTGAAACATTCCCCAACTCTTGGCTGCATGTTTGAGTTCCGTTGCAGCTTCTCCCTAAAACTTGCAGCTGTTTGTTGTACAGGCATACACGTGGACTCTGTAACTTAATTCAAAGTTATATTCTTGCTGTGTACAAAGACTGGTGATCTCCACACTGATGGCACAAGCAGTCAGGTGGGCAGTATCAGGGATGATTTTGATTCTGCTTGCTTGCATGGAAAAGTGGGACTCTGTGTTATCAGTGCTAAGCCGTATGTATAGATATATATCTGTGGTGTAAATGTTAGCACTGTGACCAGGTGGGAAGGGAAGTATCGGAGGCAGTTTATATTTCTGGTGGCTTGCGTGGAAAAGTAGGACCCAGAGTCTGTAGTATCAGTGTTGGGCCACGCGTCTGTAGTGTAAACCTTAGCAACATGACTAGGTGACAGTATCAGAGGTGGTTTTTATGTTTGGTGACTTGCGTGCAAAAGTAGGACCCAGAGTCCATAATATCGGTGATTATTATGTCTATAGTGTAAATGTTAGCAATTAGACTAGGTGACAGTATCAGAGGTGGTTTTTATGTTTGGTGACTTGTATGGAAAAGTAGGACCCAGAGTCCGTAGTATCAGTGATTATTATGTCTGTAGTGTAAATGTTAGCAATGTGACTAGGTGTCAGTATCAGAGGTGGTTTTTATGTTTGGTGACTTGTGTGCAAAAGTAGGACCCAGAGTCCATAATATCGGTGATTATTATGTCTATAGTGTAAATGTTAGCAATTAGACTAGGTGACAGTATCAGAGGTGGTTTTTATGTTTGGTGACTTGTATGGAAAAGTAGGACCCAGAGTCCGTAGTATCAGTGATTATTATGTCTGTAGTGTAAATGTTAGCAATGTGACTAGGTGACAGTATCAGAGGTGGTTTTTATTTTTGGTGACGTATGTAAAAGTAGGACCCAGAGTCCATAATATCAGTGATTATTATGTCTATAGTGTAAATGTTAGCAATTTGACTAGGTGACAGTATCAGAGGTGGTTTTTATGTTTGGTGACTTGTATGTAAAAGTAGGACCTAGCGTCTGTAGTATCAGTGATTATTATGTCTGTAGTGTAAACGTTAGCAGTGTCACGAGGTGACAGTATTAGAAGTGGTTTTTATTTTTGGTGACTTGTATGGAAAAGTAGGACCCAGAATCTGTAACGTCAGTGTTTGGCCATATGTCTGCGGTGTAAATGTTAGCACTGTGACTAGGTGACCGCATCAGAGGTAATTTTGACTTGTATGGAAAAATAGGACCCAGAGTCTGTAGTATCACACGATCAGTGTTTGCCCATATGTCTGTGGTGTAAATGTTAGCACTGTGACTAGGTGACAGCATCAGGTGATTTTGATTTTGGTGACTTGCATGGAAAAGTGGGAGTCTATAAAGTAATGATCAGTGCTAGGTGACACATATCATTGTGGCTCGGTGATTTTTATTTCGTCGACTCTCAGTCTCACGATCCAGACTCATAAAAGGTTCAAAAGAACGCTAGTTATCAAGACAAGACACAACAAGCACATATTTTGGGTAGTCCCCTTTATCAAGCTACAAAACGACACTTAAACAACAGTTAAACAGCGAAAAATGAGACTTAAACATGGTGGCAAAGGGAGATAAGTGTCCTAGTTCTACATCTCATGTTTTTTCATTTTGACTGTTGATAAATAGCATTCTTTTGTACCTTTTATGTGTTTGGATCTTGTTTTAGAATGCTAGCAGTCATTCTTGCTTCAGATTTGGTTTCTTCTCAGTCTCACGGAAAAGCATGAGTGCGTGATCAGTGCTGGGCCATAAGTCTTGGTTGCAGACCTCTGCACTGTGATTTTCTTAAATTCTAAAAGTCTGAACAGCTCCAGAGAAACGTACTCACCTTACACGTAAAGAAAATGAAAAACATGAGTGCTTTCGACCTTAGGTCTTCGTCTGGTGTCAGAAGAGGGATAGAAAACAATGAAAAGATTCAAGATTCAAATGGTTTAACTGACTTGAGCGAGTGCTCATATCAACATACACAACTTGGTACTCAAAAATAATGTACACATAAGCCTGGAAATGCATTAATTCCCATTCCCACACACAAAAAAATCTTTTCTTCTTTTCTTCCTTCTTCTTTTATCGTTTTCTGTCCCTCTTCTGACACCAGACGGAGACCTAAGGTAGAAAGTGCTTGTGTTTTTCATTTTCTTTATGTGTAAGGTGAGTACATTTCTCTAGAGCTGTTCTTTTTTGTCAACCTCACCAGCAGTTGTTCGCTCATTCCTACTAGAAATCTTCTCAGAGTCTGTGGGGGGGGGGGGGGGGGGGGTTAGGAAGATGTATGATCTATATATTTTCCCAGTAAAGTTACACACATGCACATTTCCATCCAATGAGAGGAGGAAAAAGTGAAAATATTGTGATGTTTTTGAATTGTTTGAGGGAGAAAAACTGTTGGAGACGGTTTATTTATTCCCATGGAAAGTTTTCCCATGTGTGCATATGTATGTGTATTGCGTATGTGTGGTGTGTGTGTGTGTGTGTGTGTGAGACAGGGAAGGGAACTCTGTATTTGCTAGTGGAGCTCTAGTAGTGGTATGGACGACTGTATCAGACCAGTTACGATGATAGTCTGACTGGTTTCCGTAAACCACTTTTGCCACTTTATAAGTTATAGCTGTCACAGTTTGGAAAATGTCGAGTGTAATCTTCGGGAACCTGCATGAATCACTTTGGAATGGAGTGGCATCTGCCATGGTCCTTTGAATGCGATTTGTCTGAAATGTGCTCCTCTTGTTCCTTCTGCTCGACCAGCAAACTGGAGAAAAAAACTCACAGCAGTCTCAGTGACTACTTGTACTTGGCTGATGTATTGTGCTTTACTTACGGGTGAAAGCTATTTGACATATATAGATATAAAATACAAATGTATATCTAGAACTCTTCATGAGCATTCCTTTTTGTTTGTTTGCTCAGTTTTAAGTTTTTTTAATGTGATTTAAGTTGTGTTTTTTTGCTTGTTTGTTTTTGTTTTAATTACAAGTGGTTTTTAAAATTTATTTTTGATCAATACACGAGGGAGTTAATTCGCTCTTGAAAGACGTCACACAAACACAACAACAAAGACCTGAGTCACCTAGGGTAACTCTCACCTGGCAAGGGACATAAACTACACCAGAGGTACGTCACAGAAACTCTCACCTGGCAAGGGACATAAACTACACCAGAGGTACGTCACATAAACTACACCAGAGGTAGGTCACAGAAACTCTCACCTGGCAAGGGACATAAACTACACCAGAGGTAGGTCACAGAAACTCTCACCTGGCAAGGTACATAAACTACACCAGAGGTAGGTCACAGAAACTCTCACCTGGCAAGGGACATAAACTACACCAGAGGTAGGTCACAGAAACTCTCACCTGGCAAGGGACATAAACTACACCAGAGGTAGGTCACAGAAACTCCACCAGAGGTACATCACAGAAACTCCACCAGAGGTACGTCACAGAAACTCCGCCGGAGGTACATCCTCATTTATTTTTAATCATAGATCCAGTTCTTTTTGAAAGTGTAACTGTTTAAGTGTAACCACTATGATCGTCATGGATGACTGGGTGTTTATCAATTATTTCTCTTTTTTTGGAAGTGGGAATGTTCACCAGACAGACACTAAGGCAGGGAAATCTTACTGAACAAATAATGTCAGTGATTTACCTGTGAATTCTTTAAGGTGTTATTTTATTTGTTTGACACACCTATTACACGTCATTGTCATACCAACAGTCTTCCAAGCACCGAACAAGCAACAAAAACTCAACCAAAACAAGATAAGATTTTCGCTCTAATTTTTCTTTGTTTTTAACCGTTTATCTGTTTAAGTGTCCTTTTGTGGCTTGACAAAGGGGATTTCCCCGAAAATTTGCATACCGTGTGTCCATGTGAAAATATATAAGCGTTCGTTTGAACCTCTTTGTGTTTGGATCTTGTTTTATTTTTATTTTTTATGAGTACATTGGATTTTGTATGAGCTGCTGGATGGTTTGGTTAGCACACATAGATCTTCTTAGTAATAGCTCGACAAATACAGTCTGCGCTGCTTGTCTGTGCATATGTAACGAGTGGTTAATTTAAAAAGAAAAACAAATTGATACCTTTCTCTTCAGCATTTCATGATACATGTAAAAGCTTTCAGTTGGATTGGACGGAGTGATCTCTCTTGGTCTGACTTCTTCAATCAGCTGTATTATTCAGTTCCAAAAGTGTACATACTCGTACAAAAACATGAAAAGGAAGCGCCAGTCAGTCTCCCTTGAAAGGACGAGAGAGGGCCGTCGTCAATCAGACGAACAGTGGAACTGTTTCAAAGGCAACCTTGGGGAAACTTTCGAGAGACAGGGTGAAGCACAAGGTTTGCCCTGATCTGACTTGACTGCCTTGGTTGACTAAATGTTAAAAAACAAATTACTAAAATTTGTGTTTGATGTTTTGTTTTACATTGGTGTAGGGATTTGTTTTGTGGATTGACTTGAGAAAGGGCTTATATGTATGTGAGAAAAGTTTTGAAGTGTGCATTTGCTTTTGACAGAGTTTTGATCATCCTGAGGTGACCCTGTGACAGGATGTTAAAATCCAGTTACTACCATGTGTATGTGGCTTTGCATGAAGTGACATGGTTGTATGGTGTACACAGATCGTGCCGAGATGGCAGCAGTTTCATGTGGCATCAGCTGTGTCAGCACTGTAAGTACATCGCTTTGGTGAATATCCAAAAATGCACTATAAAAAAAAAAGTTAGCCACTCATGTAGAATCACATGCGAGCACAGCGAGTCTGCTCGAGAACAGACAGAGAATAGCGCTGTATATAAGTGCGTTATATTTAATCGATCAACAACAACAGCAGTTACAAACTACTACCGCTTGTCAGAAGGCTGCAGAAAAATGCTCACCAGACGCAGGCAGAGGAGTCTCTGGGCAAGACAGGACCCAAAACTGCCAGCTCCTCAGGCGAGTCATAATTTGCCTTCTGCAATGATGATGAGATCTCAGAATTTATCCAACTTTCTGATGATTGGAGAAGAAATCAGAGTAGCATCATCATGACATCAGCTGGGCCAAAGTGAGGCCATTTCAACTGGGCCAAAATGAGGCCATTTCAACTGGGCCAAAATGAGGCCATTTCAATTGGGCCAAAATAAGGCTGTTTCAACTGGGCCAAAATGAGGCCATTTCATCTGGGCCAAAACAAGGCTAAGTATGAATTGGGAAAAATGTTTATCATAAAATTTGAGGGTAAAAAACCCTCAGGCTAGTAACAATTCCATTGGGCTAGTCGATTAATGTACACTAGTCCAGTGGGGAAGTTGAATTTTTTTAAACTTCTGCAGGCCTGTGAATATAATTGTCGCTAATTGTTGTTTTTGCTCTGACAAGGTGCCGTAATTAGCATGACACAAAGATGAATTCTGAAGTGGGCTGATTTTTACTAACGCATTATTTTACAGCATTGAAACAGTCTCATGATTTGCATAGTTCAGGAGCTGTGTGAGAGTTGAGGTGGCCGCCCTGGGCTCTGTCCTAACAAGCCTTCTGGTTTCCGTGGACGTAAAGCTATATTGAACCATGCTTCGGCATTGGTCTCAGCTTGTCCCTAATATGTCAGCTGACATCCGAGGACATTAAGCAACACAACAGCAGATCATGATTTGCTCCTATGTCATGGTTGGTTGGGCATTAAAAACCAGTTGGCATGTTTTGCTGCTTGCACTTTTGTTTGTGTGTGTGTGAAAAGAGAAATAGCGATGTTCAGGTATTTTTCCTATGTTTTGTTTTGGCAGCTGGGAAAAGGCGCAATTACCACAATTTTTATTGTCCTTTTTTTTTCTCTTTTTAAATTGCATGACATACTGACGTGGGTTTTGTTCACTGGTTTCAAAGTCATCTGTCAAAACGTTGCTTACGTTATCAAAGTGCAATCTGTTTATGTGTTTTCGAAAGGGAGGCTGGGGATGTCTGATGTCACCCATGGTCCATTCTTCTGACTTTTTACTGGAAAATTCTCAAACATTTTTCATTATGAGTTAGACTTTTTTGTATGGCTCTTGTTGAGCAGCTAGATAATAGTTGGATGGTGGTAATGTGCGGCTTGCTGCACTGTGGCAATGGTATTTTCCTTTCTGCATTTATGTAACATTTTAAATTTTGTGATTGTTTTTGGCCATTCCTTTTCTATTTTTTAACCTGGTGTCGGTAAGTTAGATCGAATGGCTGATGATACCAGCATGTCCTAGCCTTAAGCATAATATTGAAGGGACTAACTCTTCGAAAATTTGTGTTTGATGTTTGTGTGTGTGTGTTTTATGTTTGTTTAGGGATTGGTTTTGTGGACTGACTTGAGAAAGGGTTTAAATATGAGAAGTTTTGAAAAGTGCGTTTGCTTGTAAATGACAGTTTGTCCTGAGGCGAGCCTGTGCGATTGACAGGACGTTAAAATCCCATTACTGTTTATGAGTGAAAAATCTCAGAAAGTGTCGACTACCACTGCCAGCCGAGCTTTCCGATAAAAGGCTGAAAAACATGCAGTTGTGCTGTTTAAACAGGACAACGTGACAATTTTTTACATTTTTTTTTTTTTTAGCACAAGCTTCTTCATCCACGTAATATGTCGCTAACAGACAATGGTTATGGTACAGTGAGAATGAAAATGACGACAGGCAGACGAAAATCAGGTGGATTCCCCAGGTTTTTCTCCATCCTGTCGTGGCATCTGGATGATGGAGTTACGATAGGCAGTCACCTGATGGCCGTAAGAGGAAAACCTAGCAGATCCAGCTGAACACATTTTCATCGCAATGAACGTGCTGCGCAACTGACATAATGTCTGACCAAAAAGTGGCGGTGCCCATGTACTTGAATGCTTTACCGGAACATTTATCTCTCTCACTCGCGTACGATCTGAAACAGAACGAGGCCCAGAGCGCTTGTGCAGAATCAACCCTCAAGGGAGTTAATTAGCGCTCAAGAGATGCCACACAGGCACAACTAAGACCCAAGTCACAAACTTTTTTTTTAAAGTAAAAAAAAGAAGAAGGGGGCAAAAAAGAAAAAAAAGATGTACAGACGGTTAAAAAAACGAAGAAGAAAAAAGATGGGAGTCACCTACGGTAACTCGCATCTGACCTGTGAGTAAATATACGATATATGAACTCCACATGCAGCTGGGCAACTCAGGTCTCTGTTGTTGTATTCATGTGGTCTTTCAAGTGTTAATTAACTCCCACGTGTGTTAATTCTCTCACTCATGTACGATCAGATTGGCTCCTTAGGTGAACGAGAGGAAAAGATTCTGAACTGTTGGATACAAATTGGGATCAAAAGAGTGGCGTCTCTTGTCCATGCATGCCACTTGGATAATTCTGGGCTGTGGCTCAATATTCGGCAATGCTCTAATTTTACCAGAATTATTTGTTTGTTGGTGAAATGAAGACATCAGTGCTAAGAAAAGGAAAAGCATGTTGTCTTCTTGTCTCGTTACAACAGGTTTTTGAGGGTTATTTTTTTACCCGTTTTGTATTTTGATCGGTTAATATGATTGTGATTGTATTTGCAATGTGTGTATGGAAGGGTGTGCACGTATGTGTTGATGCTGGAATATGCATACTTGTGTTGGTTGGTTGAATTTAATACCATGTTGTCTGAAAATGTACTGGTGGGGACTGATGTCCCAGGAGTTGGGGGAAGAGGGAGACTATACCTAACACTCCTCTGTCACCACCTGAATGACTCCCGCATTAAGATGGACAGCGACGAGAGCCATTTTAATATTTCATTAACTGTGAGGTACAAAGGCACAGTGTTCAAAAACCACAACTTTTTAAGAGAGCCGAGAGCCGAAGTGGAATCAAACTGAGGTCCTTCCGCTTACCAGCCTAATGCCTTACCACTAGGCCAAAGCGGCTACATGTGTGCGCTGATGTCAAGTATCTGTGCTGTTGCTGTGTCTGTGTGTGCATGAGTATACGTGTACAATTACTTGCACATAATGGTTAACTAAAACAAAATCCCAGTTGGTTATCTGATGGCTGAACTTGCTTGTGCTCTGTTTGCATTGGAATCGTGTTGGGAAATTGCGTAGGACAATAAAATCTGTGGAATAAACCAGTAACTGTTGTGTTTCATGGAAACCTTTTCTGCATTTCGGAACACACTTCAAAAAATAATCTTTTTGTTTGCATCAATCAGATCAGCACTCAAAACTTACCCTTTTTCAAGTATGATTCTGACTGATGTGTGTGTGTGTGTGTGAATGCATTGTGTATTTTGTAATTGTAGATATCAACAACTCTAAGGTGCTATGAGAGAAATGGCGCTTTATCAAACGTAATTTTACTATTACTACATGTAATTTTACTATTATTATTTCACATAATCTGAGCGCTGATTAACAAATTTAGTGGTGCACAGCATGTGCAGGTTTACATCCACAGATAAAAAAGCTGAATCTCTCCTCTCTTTCACTCACTGTCGCACGCACACTCACATTTTCTTGACACCATAACACAGTATTCCATACATTTTGTATTAAAATCATTCATGGATCTATCGGGTCACAATTCCACTGACATCAGCCATGCAAATTCATTTTCTCTCTGGAAGAAATCAATAACTTAACACCGAACTTTCACAAAAACAACACTGAGCAAAAAACTAAACAAAAACAAAACAAAAAAACACACACCCTTGAACAGGCCCATGATGACAAGAAGAAACAACTCCATTCTGGATTTCAAACTGTTCAAAATACCTGACAAGAAGAGACAAAACAGTTGCACTTAAACTGCTCAATACTGTAAAAAAAAAAAAAATGATCGTCTTTTTTTCTCCATCAGGCTACATACATCAAAGAGTGTAGGGACTGAGTAAAGTCTTCCACAGTGAACCAATAATCCAATAATGAGCTCATCAACTACTAATTTTCAATGGTGCCATATGCATATGGGTAACTAACACTCATTTGTGAAGCATTTTTCTGAAAGTGTTGGGCCTGTTCTCCAAAAATCCTGTGGCGTAGGTTCACGATCTACTCTTCATGTTTAATGCTCGGTCATATCCAGTCATCAAATCAGAAATGAAAGTCCAGGCAAAACATTTGCTACATCCCAAGTCTGAGTCACTGCTATGACATGCATCATTTATGACAAAAGAGGATTTGGTAAAAATGAGGTCGAAAGAACTGGGAAGGTGGTAGTTAGACAGGCACAGTTCCTGGCAACAGGAGAAGCATGTAAGGTTGTATTCTGACCTACTCCACAGAATCAGTTTGGTAAGAAAGAAAGAGAGGGACAGAAAGAAAAAAAAAAGGGGGGGGGGGGGGGGGGTGCGTTGTTGGGGGTCACTCACTATTCAACTGTGCAAACCAAGCTGTACCAAAATGTCTTATTAATTTTTTGAAAAATTGCTTTAATACTTTTCTACACCACATGGATCCTAGAAGAACAGTTAGAGCAGAAGGTGGTCTGGTGGTAACCAGCCTGACATTCACCCTCACAGCAGAGGCCCAGGGTTCGATCCTTCTCAATGCTGTACTTTGTCCTGTAATACGGCTGGGAAGGTGCACCGAGTGCCTGGTTGCCTGTCTGGGATGAAAGAGGTCAGGTGGCCACCAGCCTGACATTCATCCTCACGTTTTGCACAGCGTGGGCCTAGAGTTTGATCCTTCTCAACACTGTACTTTGCCCCTTGATATGGCTGGGAAGCTGGACTGAGTGCCTAGTCCCTTGTCTTGGGTGAGAATCATATAAACACATTTCAAGGTTTGTACCCAGGAGTCTCTGGATTGTGGTATGGATCAGCTGGTGACTGGGGCTGCTCTCTTCCCCCCCCCCCCCTCCACCACCACTGACAGGGGACCACCGAGTCTTTAAAGAAACACAAACAGAACGCAAAACAACCAACAAGCGAAAAAACATGTACTCAGAACTTGGCACGCAGCTGATACATATATTAATTACATTATAAATATTTGTGCAGAACTATGTGTCCCTCTCATAATCTTTCTGCATGTACCAGCACATGTGTACCTCTCACAATCTTTCTACATGTACCACCTTTTTGTCTCACAGTCGACAAAAACAACAACTGCACACGCTTTTCAAATGTCTCTCAACTACTCACGCAGGCAAACACGCACACTAAGCAAATGAAAAGTGTTTGCTGACGTTTTACATTAAAAACGTTCAGACTGGAAATGACCCGCATGCTGATGACAAAACCTCTTTGCATCGGGTCTGAGGAAGGAAACAAATACTGATCAAAATGGACGGAACAGCAAAACCAAAAGGTACCCGGTTTACAAACAGTTTTTGTCTTGGAGTACAAACCAGAAAATAAAACTTACAGAAAAAAGAAAAAGATTGACAAATACAGTGCTGAAAGCACTTTATCACAGATAAGCATGGGAAAAAGGCCAAACAAAAAAATAAAAACCTTTGCTTACGGTAACCCAACTGATGACCCTATTTGTTTTGGTGCTGACTGTATTTTTTTTAAACAGAAAAAAAGGGTGTACACATTGCACAGCACCCCCCCCCCCCAAAAAAAAACAAAAAAACAACAGCAACAACAACAACAAAACAACAACAACAGAGTATTAAAAAAAAAAATTTTTTTTAAAAAGAAAGAAACAAAAAGATAAGAAAGAAACACAGTTCTTAGAGAACTTTCCTTTGAATTGAACGGAGGGAAACGAGAAGAAGAAGAAGGAAGTTCTCTGCTATTGACCTGTATTTTTTTGGCCTTATGTTACTGTAAGCACAGGTATTTTTTTTTAATTTGGCATAAAATGGAGGAGTCTGGGCTGGGGCAGGTGAAGAGTATGACAATGGACCGTCCACAGGTCATGGAGGTCCAAAAGACTGAAAACAAGGTGAGGTTTTGCAAGAACAGAGTCAATCCTGTGACCTGCTTAGTCTATCTTGCAAACCAACCTCGCTCATTAAGAATGACTCCATGTCAATGCAGAACCCACCCTCACCCTCTCTCTGATGATACCTCCCTCATGAATATTCTTCACAACAGTCGATCTCATGACCTGCCTAGTTGATCTTATAACCCAATCTAGCTCATTAAGAATGACCCCACATCAATGCAGAACCCACCCTCACCCTCTGTCTGATGAGACCTCCCTCATGAATATTCTTCTCAACAGTTGATCTGGTGACCTGCCTAGTCGATCTTATAATTTTATAACCCAATCTAGCTCATTAAGAATGACTCCATGTCAATGCAGAACCCACCCTCACCCTCTGTCCACTGATCTGATGTGACCTCTCTCCTGATAGTTATTCAGAATGGTCCACCGAGGGCAAAACGAATGAACCATTTTCCAGTGTGGGTTGCTGAAACAGATCGTGAACCATCCAATGGGAAACCTTACACACCCCATGGTGTTTGTATGATATTATTACGCACCTCACTGACTTTTTGGAGCTGAATCATTGCAGGATTGTTACCGTGCGAAACACGTGGTGCATTGCAGTTGGCCGATTTTTCCCTCAGAAATTTGTGTTCAAGAACAGAAACGTGCAAAGTGTACAGGCAACATCATCACACATTTTTTCCAGGAACTGAGAACAGTTGTGTTTTTTTAAATAAAAAAAAAAGTGGGCACAAGTGCCCATCAACACTGCACTATCACAGTGTCTCACCTTCAAGGAACGAAACTGTTCAATGTGTACAGGTGACATCATCGCACGTCTTTTCCAAGAAGTGAGAAAGGTTTGTTTCGTTTTTAAACCAAAAAATGTGGGCACAAGTAAGCGCACATCAACACTGCACTGTCACAGTGTCTCACCTTCAAGGAACGAAACTGTGCAATGTGTACAGGCGACATCATTGTACATCTTTCCCTGGAAGTGAGAAAAGTTGTTTTTTTAAGCAAAAAACAACAGACAATGTGCGCGCACATCAACATTGCACTGTCACAGTGTCTCACCTTCAAGGAACGAAACTGTGCAATGTGTACAGGTGACATCATTGCACACGTTTCCCAGGAAGTGAAAAAAGCGAAAAACAACAACACCTGAGCGCAAGTAAGTGCACATCAACACTGCACTGTCACAGTGTCTTGACCATCACGGAAGGAAAGTGCACAACGTGTACAGGTGACATCATCACGCATCTTTCCCAGGAAGTGAAAAAAGCAACAAAAAAAACAACACCTGAGCACAAGTAAGTGCACATCAACACTGCACTCTCACAGTGTCTCATCTTCCAGGAAGGAAAGTGTGCAAAATATGGCCACACCCACAAGACCACTGCGCACTGTTGCTTGTGAAACTGATTGGATTCAAGGTTGACATTCAAGACCAGCGTGCTGGGTTTTGTGCACATTTCACAGAGAGAGAAATTTGTTTGAATTTGGCCTCAACCGGCTGATCCCGAGGACCCAGCCACAGCAAAAGTGATTCCTGACGCAACTCCTGTCTCCTGATTCCCAGCAAACCCACCAAAATCCCTGTCAGCATGCCTCATCAAAAGCACCACATTTCTCTTTGATGACACAGCAGCGCTCAATGATTCCTAGTTCCTGCAGGACCGTTAAATGAACAGTTCCTGGAAGTTTTCTCACTTGTCGTAAACCGCTGCAGCAAACTGAACCGTGTGTTCAAAAAAATGATATCAAGACTGAGCCTATCCATTTGCTGGTGCCTTACAAAGAGCCACATCGTGAAGCAGACACGCAGCTGACACCTTTGCAAAAACACAAATGGCATGAAAATGCACGTGATTCTGAACGTTTGTTTCAGAGCAGTTAGCTAGTTCTTGGATTTTAACGTTCCGTCAACCGCACACGGTCGCTTCAGGATATTTTAGAGTTAGAAGATGAATGTTTGCATGCATGGACCAGTGAAACCCACTACCTTTTGGTCCACAAATCATCGCGACAATGAAGCTAAGCCTTCAATAAAGGTAAAAGAACAGTCATGAAAAAGGCAGTCCTAAACCGTCACTCGTCCCATCGTCAATCAGATGCACCCTGGGACAGTTGCAAAGGCAACGTTGGGGAAAGTTCCGACAGACAAGGTGGAGCACACAGGCACCATCTTGAACTGAACTGTCGCTCAAAAACCTGATGCACAATCACTGCTGCGCACATGTGACTTTCAGCATGTTCTCCAACACTTTTCGTCTCCCATCTCTCACTAGCTATAACCTGCTACCTCCACGCACATGCTGAAGCATACGAAACTGAGGTAATTAAGCCTGTCGACAATGAATGAACCAACAAGCTGGCAATTACGACTGCAACAATAAATACTGCTGTTTGAATAACATATACCCCTCTGCTTCGACATCCCTGTCCGGCTGTCCCACTTTCTAACACTCCACCTTGACTTGTCCGGCTGTCCCACTCTCTAACACTTCACCTTGACCTGTCTGGCTGTCCCACTAACACTCCACCTTGACCTGTCCGGCTGTCCCACTCTCTAACACTCCACCTCCCCACTCTCCAACACTCCACCTTGACCTGTCCGGCTGTCCCACTCTCTAACACTCCACCATGACCTGTCTGGCTGTCCCCTTCTCTAACACTCCACCTTGACCTGTCCGGCTGTCCCACTCTCTAACACTCCACCATGACCTGTCTGGCTGTCCCCTTCTCTAACACTCCACCTTGACCTGTCCGGCTGTCCCACTCTTTAACACTCCACCTCAACCAGACACCACCCACGCAAACCCGAACATTTACACCCTGTCACCGTCCCCCCAACCTCCCACCCCCTCCCCACCCTCACCCTGTTCCAGTTTCCACCCACCCATCACTACCGCATGCCGTAGGAAAATTCGTCTTCGTCGCTGCCGTAAGGCGCGTACTGGCCAAACTCCATCGCTCGGCCGTACTGATCGACCGGCTGGCCGTCGATGTAACCGCCGTAACGATCCACTGGATGGCCGTCCACAAAGCCCACGTGAGCTTCCGGTCGAACGTAGGGTTCGTAGTCGTCGTACTCGTACCTGGAAGGAAGGGGAGATAAATCACAGGTGAGATCACGAAGGAATTCAGCAACACCCTCCCCTCCGCCCTCAATACCGTCTTCTCCTTTCTGATTCCACAATGAGACAGGTGGAGGAAGAGGAAGAGGAGTTCATGTTGGATGTAACTGTATGTGCAGTATGCACTGTGAGTGTGTTTATATGTGGACACAGGATAAGAGAGTGAGGGGGAGGGGAAAGGGAAAGACAGAGCTGTGGGGGGGGAGAGAGAGAGAGAGAGAGAGAGAGAGAGAGAGAGAGAGAGAGAGAGAGAGAGAGAGAGAGAGCGAGATATGGAAAAACAGAGAGAGAGAGAGAGGGGGAGGGAGAAGGCACCTGCCTGCATATTAACACAGACACCCGTGCACACACACACACACACACACACACACACACACACACACACACACACACACACACACACACACACACACACACACACACACACAGATACACACTTAGTTAACAACAAAACTGTAACAGAGGGGAAATATTGTTGGAGAATGAATAAACTCCTTACTCTCAAACCTCAAAACTATCTAATTATTGTATCTAAAGGCAATTTGTTTACACACCTCCTGTTTCATGCGCAAAAATCTACACTTAGGTAAAATGAAAACCCATCGCTAAAGATAATGTAAGTTAAGCTTAAAGCAGAATTTTAAACAGAAGAATTATTTTTTAATTTTATTTTTTATTACAACCTTCTTACAATGTTCTAGAAACATTCTGACAACTACGCATGCATCTGAAATTATTCCTACACAAAAAGAAGAACATGTACTTTGTGAGAGGCACTGTGACATACTCCAATGTGAAGAACAAGAGTCAGAATGCATTCTGGTTGTTACAGAAGCCAACCATCTCCAAATCTGTTTTGCTCCAGAACTGCAGAAGGCTGACCTTTCTTCAAATGGTCAAAGAGACCAACAACAAAAAATTAAATCAAGGATTCTGTTTTAAAATGCTCCCTTAACTTTTGATCAAAGTCCCGTTGAGTCAGTGACTTCTAGCTAGCAGGAATCGACTGTTGAAAACGTGGATAGCTCAGCTGGCACAGCGTTTGACTGTAAGTGCACGTCAACACAGCACTGTCACAACGTCTCATCTTCAAGGAAGGAAATGCGCAAAACATGCCCGCAGCCATAGAAGCCTGGTGCGACAAAGAATTTGTCTCCCAGAGTCAACTTCCAGTGCAGACTCTCTTACAGTGTCTGTACAGCCCCTGTGTGCAATTGCACACCTCAACACCTGTGGCGCACGTTAAAAATCCAAAACACAGGCACCATCAATGTCCATTGTACGGACACACGAAAATAATGCACACACTGATAGGAATGGGTAGCACTGCTCTTGCAGCTGTTGTGCTTTACCTCGGTAAGGTGACCTAAATTTCCTGTGCAGGACAATGAAGAAAGAAAAAAACCAACAACAAAACTATAGAAATAAAATAAAACCCCCCTCCCCCCCCACCTAAAAACAACAACAACAAAACAGGTCTACTGTCACAGCTGGCCTGACACCAACAGCCTCTTTGGTCTTGTTCCTAGGGTGGCGTGAGCACGCAGCTGTTGTGCCTAAACCATTACAGTGCGTGCATCACAGGTGATCTGGGACATCAATTATCATTGCTGCGTGAAGCCAGTCCCATGAAACAACACCAATCAAACCTGAGTTTAAAAACTGATCATATTATATTGATTTCAAGTTTAAATTTTCTCTCTTCTGTTTACTATTTAGTGGACAGAACTTGTTTTGAGAAGACTAGCTCCCTTAAGTTATGTGTAGTACTAAAGTGTGAACTGTTTGAAGACTTTGGGGGGGGGGGGGGGAAGAAGTGAGGAGAAAGAAGGGAACACAGAGAGAGAGAGAGAGAGAGAGAGAGAGAGAGAGAGAGAGAGAGAGAGAGAGAGAGAGAGAGAGAGAACTCAAACTTGAAAACTTTAATACTGAAGGATTGCAGTGTTAGGTCCATTTGGACCTATCTAAACAGTCAGTCCTTGCTATGCTACAAATACAAAAATAAACACGACAATACCACAAACACACAGAGAGAGAGAGAAAGAGAGAGAGATAGAGACAGAGACAGAGAGACAGAGAGACAGAGAAAGAAACAACATCAAATCAAGCCTGCCACCACTTTAAACAACCGCTGCTGCTTCCCGTTCACATTTACAAACAGTGCAAGTCCGTACCGTCCCAGACATATTCATACAAGGTTTGAACACCGCCAATGCTCAACACTAGTGTTAGTACTGCACACACTTGCTGCCTCCATCCCTCCACTCCACTATCACTCCTCATCCTCCACCACAACAGTGACAGCAACAATCAAGCTAAAGGCAACAATTATCCACCGGCCTCCTTGGACCATGATCACGTTGGCAGGTGTTTCGGTTCAAACCCAGCTAAGGCTACGAAGCTGAGAAAAGTGCTTCCCTGGATAACACAGATTTCCTTCCCATTACTTCCTCCTTCTCCCCAACAACCACACCAACAGCCACACCAGCGACACTAAAGCCAAAGGTAACACTGACCCGCTGGTCTCCCTGTACCATAACGGAGTTAGTGTTTCGCTCTGAACCCGGCTGATGCTTTCAAAGCTGAGAAACATGCTTGCATGGACAGCACATGCTGATTTCCCACCGCCTCCCACAGCAGTAACACTGAAGCCAAAGGCAACGCCGATCCACTGACCTCCATGTACCATAACCATGTAAGCGTTTCGCTTCAAACCCAGCTGATGCTATCACGTTGGGAACCATGCTTGCACGGACAACACAGACTGATTTCCCACTGCCTCCCGTCCCTTGCTGCTGGTGACTGTACATGAAGTGCCAATCAATGCTACAGTGCGCAAAACGGTGAAAACCCTCGGTGCGGTCATGCTCTGCCTCAGAACAACTCCTACGTGAACTACCTATTTAGCGATCACTTCTTGCGTCTCTCTGCATGAAAGAGAAGAACGTGGAGCTGGTTAAACATCACACTGGCTTCACACAAGCAATGCACACTCACTATTCTTGCACCCACACATGCGTGCACGTGTGCATGCACACACACACGCACACACACATGCAGTCTTGCACACACACACACACACACGCACTTGCACACACACACACCCTTGCACACACATATCACAGGCAGGACATTTGCATTTGGTTTGACAAGTACTGTGATGCACACTGAACTTGACAACAGAATTTTCAGAATGTTTACACCTGCTGGCTAATGTTTTGAGAAGGACACGCAAACAGTACATCTGCTTTCGATTCACATGAGGTGAGCTTCACACTTTTAAACAGAAATGTAGCGTGGAATGCGAGGAAACTCAAACGAGTGTTTCAGTTACTGTTACAGTTCTAGCTGACGTTTAACACATGCTGATAAAATGCAAAGGAACAGAAAATACACACAGCAGTTTTCACACTCGATTACTAGTCCCCACTGTTTAAAATCCATGTTTGAAAGTCACCAAAACACAATTAATGTGAGTGCCGCCAATCTATGTTCACCATGAGCCTGTGTCAGTGGCATCATGAACAAGGGCAGAATGTGTGGCAAAAGCCTGAGGCAACCTCTTTCTGCTCTCCTCTGGTAAAGAGCGAACCAGCATGGCCATGCCTCCAGGAGCTCAAATTTGAATCCCCCCCCCCCGTCAACTCCATCACTGGCGGAAGCTGCCGCAAGTATTATTTTTGTCGTGACAAACACGTGTTTGCCGCGACAAAACTTTTGTCATGACAAAATTACGTTTGTGGCAACTCCCGCCAATGATCCCCCCTGTACTTCATTTGTGTGAATGTTCACAGAACAGCCAAACGAAAAATGCAGCGGAAACCTCTGCACAGTGTCCCTTTGCCTTGGTTCCCCTTTAAACTAAGCCTGGTTTGTAGTCAGGGACTGACTCATTTACATGAAATTTTCAAGGCAACAATTCCAGGAAAAATATGGTCTTATGAAAAAGAGGGGGTAGTCTTTGATCTGGGGTTCTACTGTACCCCCCCCCCCCCCTTCCGTCACCCCCCCCACACACACACACACACACAAATGGGGAAATTGAACCCAAGAAAGTTCACAATCATTAGACCATCAAACAGATTTAAAAAACAGCAACAAAACAACAAAAACAAAACCCCAGGAAGTAACAACTTGGGGTGACTGGTCAACCCACTTACCCTTGTCTGCCGTAGTAGTCCATGTTTCCGTTGTAGAGACCGCCGTCATCGATGTACTCGGGGGTAAGGTGACCGTCAAGCATCACCCCTTGGTCGTAACCATCTGTGGCACATAAACAAAGCAGGTGTAACCAGGGTCTGAGCTGTATGTCACACAAAGCAGGTGTAACCAGGGTCTGAGCTGCATGTCACACAAAGCAGGTGTAACCAGGGTCTGAGCTGTATGTCACACAAATCAGGTGTAACCAAGGTCTTACCTGTATGTCACACAAAGCAGGTGTAACCAAGGTTTTACCTGTCTGACACACAAAGGTGTAACCAGGGTCTGAGCTGTTACATAAACAATGCAGGTGTAACCCGGGTCTGACCATCATAGCCATCTGTCCCATACAAAGCAGGTGTAACCAGGGTGATAGTGGTCTGTCACACACAAAGCAGGTGTAACCAGGGTCTGACCATCATAGCCATCTGTCCCATACAAAGCAGGTGTAACCAGGGTGATAGTGGTCTGTCACACACAAAGCAGGTGTAACCAGGGTCATAGCCATCTGTCACACACAAAGAAAGTGGGTGTAACCATGGTCATAGCCATCTGTCACACACAAAGAAAGTGGGTGTAACCAGGATCATGCCCATCTGTTACACCAAAGTATATGTAACCAGGGTCACTGCCGTCTATTGCACAGAAGCAATGTGGGTGTAACCAGGGTCATAGCTATCTGTTACACACAAAGCAGATGTAACCAGGGCTATAGCTGTTACACACAAAGCAGATGTAACCAGGGCCATAGCTGTTACACACAAAGCAGATGCAACCAGGGTCATAGCTATCTGTTACACACAAAGAAAGTTGGTGTAACCAGGGTCACGGATGGTGGGGTTTGGGGGGTGGGGGAGAGAGAGAGAGAGAGAGAGAGAGAGAGAGAGAGAGAGAGAGAGAGAGAGAGAGAGAGAGACAGAGAGACAGAGAGAGACAGAGACAGAGAGAGACAGAGACAGAGAGACAGAGAGAGACTAGAGAGAGCATGGGGCTGATTACAGGTGAACTCCATGTTTGTTTTCAGTGTGCAGTCGCACTTGATTTTCTGTATAATTATGTTAAAACATTTTATTTTTTAACCATAGTCTCTGTGCTGATACATATGATTTCAATCAAGGACAAAGTGGCAAATGGTCTTAAGCCTGCACTATTTAAAAATCATCCCATTCCCCACATGGCAGTTGTTCTATTCCCCCACCCCCACCCCCAATTTGAACACAAAAGGTTTATACACGTGCATTAAATCAGCCAGCAAATAAACATACACAAGAGCATGCCACTCTCGTCTCCATCCTCACACAAACACATACATAAACACGTTACTATACACAAGACCATGCCACTCTCGTCTCCATCCTCACACAAACACATACATAAACACGTTACTATACACAAGACCATGCCACTCTCGTCTCCATCCTCACACAAACACATACATAAACACGTTACTATACACAAGAATATGCCACTCTCGTCTCCATCCTCACACAAACACATACATAAACACGTTACTATACACAAGACCATGCCACTCTCGTCTCCGTCCACACACAAAGACATACATAAACACGTAATTATAGAGCATGCCACTCTCTCCTCTCCATCTACACAAACGTACGCACACGCATATAATTACACACAAAAACATGCCACTCTCTCTTCTCCGCTTACACACACACACACACCACACATACAGGCACATGCATGCACACATGAACAGACATAAGAAACACACAGACACAAACATTTACACCCAGCTCCCTTCCCCATC
>OY757551.1:18027382-18044882 GCA_963584105.1 Alviniconcha strummeri
AACAACAACAACAAAGTCTGGGTTTTCAAGGTTATATTTTAAAACGTAAAATAACAATCACAAGTGATAAATACAGGAAGAGAGAACTGCTAAATAAAAATTATTTGCACTGTGTGAAATAAATCTCTTCCCACATACTCCACATCACACATGTTGTGCAATCGCACACATCAACACCTGTGTGCACAGGAAATATCCCTAAAACTGGCAGCCATACCAGTGTTTGGACACACAAAAATACTGCACACACTGACAGGAAGGGTTAGCTGCTCTTGTGGGCTGCTGCGTTTTACCCAGGTAAGGCAACCCAAATTCCCTGCAAGTTACAGTGAAGTACTATGAAGTACACACACACACACACACACACTCTCTCTCTCTCTCTCTCTCACACACACACACACACTCTCTCTCTCTCTCACACACACACACACACACTCTCTCTCTCTCACACACACACACACTCTCTCTCTCTCTCTCACACACACGCACACACACATGCATACACTCTCACACACACATGCATACACTCTCACACACACAGACACACACACACACACACACATGCAAACTCAAAAACCCAAAGAAAAGCAACACGTTCTCTGTTGCCTACTCCACACTCTCAATCTCTCTGTAACTAAGCTAAACTCTCCTACTCTAAGCCATTTTTTCCCTCATTCCAGCTACACCAGTCTCTCTCTCTCAGGAAAATTCAAGCACGACACTCACAATAGGAATGCAGTCAGTGTACGTGAACATGGACTTGGCTTTGTCATCCATTGAGATGTGGTACAGGATGCAGAGGACAATCAACCTGTGGTTCTCGTTGTCTGGAACAGGATGCAGACACGTCAAACTTCACGTTTTGAAACAACACGGTAAACTTTGTAGCAAGTATCAAGATGGAAAGGCACCACCTTCAGTACACAGTGTTAATCATTACCTCCCACAAACATGCGTATCTAAAGCACCTTGAAGCTCAGGCCTGACTCACTACACTTCTGACCCGTGTGTCACCTGCATGCATATGGCCAGTTAGAATAGGGCTGGATTGCATATGCCGAATCTGACTTCCCATATCCAGTTCAGTGCCTTTTTTTCAAAGAAGGCCTGGATCATATTGTGCAAAACTGGCCCAGATCTGATCTGGATGGCCTGGTCAAGTTTTGGCCAAATGCATCTGATCTGGAAAAAAGCCTGTGTGAAAAAATCATCGGGCCTGGTTCTGGCAGAATGTACAACAGTGTGTACAGGTGTGGGGAAATGGCTACACACACACCTGTCTCACCCAATGCTGGGTGAACCCCTTAATTTTTATGTTTTATTTGGGCAGCTGAGCGACTGAAAACTTCCCAGGTCGTACATCATCCCCCCCCCCCCCCCCCACTCAACTTAGAAAATTTTGGAAACGTTGTAAAGCGCAGCAAGTTTGTGTACACCAGAGAACAACGTCATACAGAAGTTATCTATTATCTATTATTATCATTTCCAACCATGATAAAGCTGCACACAACACCTGTTCCAGGATCTAAGCACTCGTGTGCCGCACAAGTGCAATTTCAAATCTGCATACAACACACGCACTCACACATAGTGCCTGTTCACAATCTGCCTACATTTCACACAGAGTGCCTGTTCACAATCTGCCTACATTTCAGCACCCCGACCAACTTACTGAGGAGGCCGACGAGCTTGGGCAGGAGCCCAAACTTGATCATCTTGTTGCGCAGCTCGGCGTCGAAGGAGAGGTTGAGCAGCAGGCGCAGGGAGATGTGCAGCAGGTCCTCGTGGTCGCAGGGGATCAGCTTGGTCAGCTTCTCGATGATGTTGAGCTCCGCCTGCAGGCAGAGGCAGGAGTGAGTCAGTCAGTCAGTAAGTAACCTGGTTGTTGTTTTTATGCTCAGTCAACCAGTATGGTTATGCCAGGGTGAGCAGAGGGAGGAACGATGTAGTCACAGGTAATGAAGCTAAGTACAACTACACACACTCTCTCTGACTCACACACACACACACTACTACACACACACATACACACACTACAACACACACTCTCTACCTATTTCTCTCTCTCTATCTCACACACACACACACACACACACACACACACACACACACACACACACACACACACACACACACTACCTATCTCTCTCTCTCACACACACAATTCTACCTCTCTCTCTCTCACACACACACAGACAGACCCATACAGTATCCATAATTAGATTTTTTACATCTGGTCAACCGCAGAGGGTCACCTTGGGAACAGACACAAAGAAATCAGACACAATACACCCACGCACACCCACATACTGAGTAAATTACTGGGGGGGGGGGGGGGGGGGAGACAGAGATAGAGAAAGACAGAGACAGAGAGAAACAGAGAGTAAAATGTTTTTCTCTATGAAGATGCTGAGTTTCTTGAGGAAGGTGATGTGGATGAAGGAGAGGAGAAGGAGGAGAAAAAAGAGGGGGAGGAGGAGGGGAGGAGGAAGATGAAGTGAGCCAGACCTCCACCATCTCCTGCTTGTTCTCTATAAAGATGCAGAGCTTCTTGAAGAAGGAGGTGACAAAGATGAAGGAGAGGAGGAGAAAGAGAGAAGGAGGAGGAGACTGAGAGGAAGAAGAGAGGAAGAAGAAGAAGTGAACCAGACACCCACCATCTCCTGCTTGTTCTCTATGAAGATGCTGAGTTTCTTGAGGAAAGAGGTGACCAGGATGAGCAGCTCAAAGTTGTCCCGTTCCAGGGTCTCCACCAGCATCTTCACGATGTTCTTGTTCCTCATCTTCATCTCCACCTTCAGGTCCTCCGCCAAGTTCAGCAGCAGGTAGAAAGCCACTGTACGCACACGTACACATGCACAGTTTGTTAAAATACACAGCGCACAACATCAGACTGTCAACATCCAGCACGTTCACCTCCAGATCCTCTATCAAGTTTAGAAGCAGGAAAGACACTGCATCAACACATGCACCTCCCTCCCACCTTCCGCCCCACACACATGAATTACAGAATACACATCATCAAATACTGTCAATATCTTTCATCTTCATCTCCACCTTCAGGCCCTCCAGGTTCAGCAGCAGGTACACACACACACACACACACACACACACACACACCTGCTCTCTCTCTCTTTCTCTCACACACAGTTGCTCTCTCTCACACAGACACACACTCTCACGTACAAATCTGCTCTGTCACACATACACATTTACTCTCTCTCTTTCTCTTACACACACCTGCTCTCTCCCACACACACAAACACACTTGCTCTCTCCCATACACACAAACACACTTTCTCTCTCACACACACATGCTCTCTCACATACATGAACACGCTCTCTCCCTCTCTCTCCTTGCTCTCTCTCTCTCTCTCTCTCTCACACACACACACACACACACACACACACACACACACTCACACACACACACACACACACACACACACACACACACACACACACACACACAGAGGCAGTGTCACAATACCAAAACACTGACCACCAGACAGAAAGGTAGACAAAACTGACAGGTAGAAGGTGGGCTGAACGGACAGAACAGACAAAACGGTCAGTCAGACATGCCATCCACATACCTCGAAGCAGCTGTTCCTGTTTCTTGATGAGGCTGTCATACTTCTTGAGGCTCTTCTCGTAGTCGTCCCGCAGCTTGCTGCTGTTCTTGTCCGCTTCAGGTGGGCAGGAGTTAAGGTTCCTTGATTTCTGCTTTCGTGGTTTCCTCTCACAAAATGCACCTTAATTTCTTCGTGTTATTAGTTTAATAGCTGAGATTTTTTGTTTTTATTTTTATTTTTTATTCATTTTTTTCATTACAGGCTTAATTGTCTTTACCCTTTTTGTGTGTGCATATCATAATAGTTTAATACCTAAGTTCTTGTAAAAGGATTTTTTAAAATCATTACAAGCTTAATTATCTGTACCATTCGTTGAGTAGTAATTTAGTACATAAGCCCAAGTTTTTGTAAAAGGATTTTTTTTTTTTAAATCATCATTACATGCTTAATTATCTTTACCCCTTACAAATGGAAAGTGCAGACACTGCATACAAACCATCCAATGTCATCTCAAATTGAAGACTGTGTAAATAAATGCCTGTCCACATGCAACTGTGCAGTATTTACCCTATATAATCGTAGACTGTGCATCCGTAGCAGTCACTGTCTATTGTGTTTTAGTTGCCTTTGTGAGGTGCTTAGCGCTCATCTGGAAATGAGGCACTCGACAAGACTTAGTGTTCATGATCATTATTATTATTATCGTCTCAAGGATATCAGCTCTCTTCTTCTTTTGCAACTCCTCTTGCCACATCTTCTGCTTCTTCAGTTCGTGCTCCACTATCGTCATGCACAACGCACCAATCTGCAGACACATGCACCTTTTTCTTCTCACATCATGACCACCAAAGCATGAACAGGGGAACGTAAGTAACAAGTGCCTGTGACCTACAGCTGTGCACAATGCACTGATCTGCAGATGCATGCATCTTTTCTTTCTCACATCAGGAGCACCAAAACATGAACAGGGGAACGTAAGTAACAAGTGTCGTGTGACCTACAGCTGTGCACAACGCACCGATCTGCAGACGCATGCATCTTTTCCTTCTCATATCATGAGCACCAAAACATGAACAGGGAACATAAACAAGTGTCGTGTGACCTACAGCTGTGCACAACACACTGATCTGCAGATGCACACATCTTTTTCTTCTCACATTGTGACCACCAAACATGAACAAGGGAATGTAAACAAGTGCCCTGTGACCTAAAGCTGTGCACAACGCACTGATCTGCAGACGCACACATCTTTTTCTTCTCGCATTGTGACCACCAAACATGAACAAGGGAACATAAACAAGTGCCTGTGACCTAAAGCTGTGCACAATGCACCGATCTGCAGATGCATACCTCTTTTTCTTCTCACATCATGAGCACCAAAACATGAACAGGGAAACATAAGTAACAAGTGTCGTGTGACCTACAGCTGTGCACAACACACTGATCTGCAGACGCATACATCTTTTTCTTCTCACATCGTGACCACCAAACATGAAAAGGGAATGTAAACAAGTGCCCTTTGACTTAAAGCTGTGCACAATGCCCTACTCTGCAGATGCACACTGAGTCACAGAGACATTGTTTTCACCGAGTCACAGCCTCTTCACCGAGTCACAGCGGCACTGAGTCTTCACCGAGTCACAGCCTGTAGGCTACTCTGTACAACAGGTCGAGGGCAATGCTCTCCATCTGTTTGCAAATGTGTGTGTGTGTGTGTACAAGAGCACCAAAACATGAACAGGGGAACATAAACAAGTGTCGTGTGACCTACAGCTGTGCACAATGCACTGATCTGCAGACGCATGCATCTTTTTCTTCTCATATCATGAGCACCAAAACATGAACAGGGAAACATTAGTAACAAGTGTCGTGTGACCTACAGCTGTGCACAATGCACCGATCTGCAGATGCATGCATCTTTTTCTTCTCATATCATGAGCACCAAAACATGAACAGGGAAACACTAGTAACAAGTGTCGTGTGACCTACAGCTGTGCACAATGCACCGATCTGCAGACGCACACATCTTTTTTTTCTCACATCATGAGCACCACAGCATGAACAGGGGAACATAAACAAGTGTTGTGTGACCTTCAGCTGTGCACTTCATTAGGCATGCAACATGTCCGCACACTCATGTTTCTGAAGTGTCTACAAACAGAACCACTTAATTATAGATGGCAATGACTCCGAACATGGATGCCATAAAAGATCTGTGGTATGTCTGAGTGAAACCGAATGTCATGTGGTAAACTTTACAAAAAATGTTGCATGCTTCGCCTTGGCAACACGAATGCAAGAAACTTGCTGACCTAATGCATTTCTGTAGATGAGAGCCAAACAATTGTGAATCTCATGCGGTGAATGGACAGAAAATGTTTTGCACTTTGCACCAGCAACACGAATGCAAGCAACTTGTTGACCCGATACATTTCCGTAAGCAAGATCCAAACAAATCTGAATCTCATGCGGTAAATGGACAGGAAATGTTTCGCCCTTTGCACCAGCAACAGCAACACGAATGCAAGCAACTTGTTGACCCGATACATTTCCGTAAGCAAGATCCAAACAAATCTGAATCTCATGTGGTGAGTGGACAGGAACTGTTTTGCGCTTTGCATCAGCAACATGGATGCAAGGAACCTGTTTACCCAATACGTTTCTGCAGTAGAGATCCAATCAATTCTGAAGGTCATGCGGTGAATGAAACGGGAAATGTTTCATGCTTTTCTTTTTAACTGTTTGTATGTTTGGATCAGAACGGTACCTTGAAGTGTAGAATGACCCCGTGGAACTGTGAGAAGGAGGAGAAGCAGAAGAAGATGTAGATGATGTTGGTGGCCAGGTCCGTGCTGCGCTTCCAGTCCTCCCTCAACAGTCGCACCAAGGCGCTCACCACAGTCTCTGTCAACAACAATGAAGATGATGATGATGACAGCAACAACTGGGCGTTTATAAGTGCTTAGTTTCACTAACTCAAAGCACTGTACTACTCCATTAAAGAAACACACAGAATGCATACATACTTACACAAAAAATCAATACCACAGTCTTTGTCAACAGCAATGATGACAATGATGATCACAGTAACAACAGGGTGTTTACAGAGTGCTCAGTTTCACTAACTCAGAGCGCTGCATGGAAGGCATCCATACTTAGTGCTCAGTTTCACTAACTCAGAGCGCTGCATGGCAGGCATCCATACTTAGTGCTCAGTTTCACTAACTCAGAGCGCTGCATGGAAGGCATCCATACTTAGTGCTCAGTTTCACTAACTCAGAGCACTACATGGAAGGCATACATACTTGCACAAAAATCAATGGCATAGTAATACATTAATAAACACTTTACATGCAGCATAATCATTATGCATGTATGTGTGTGTGTGTGTGCGTGCGTGTGTGTTATTTCATTACGTCTCAACAATCTAGCTGTGGCTCTGTGATGTATCATAAACCAACAAATCCACCAACCCACCCATGCCCACCAGCAACTACACCACCACCCACCCACCCATATAGCTACAATACGCACCCATCCCCCCCATCCTCTTCACCCATCTACCAACTCATTCACATATATGCCCCCCAACCACACTCAACACATACAGTGATACTCACACACACACACACACACACACACACACACACACACACACACACACACACACACACCATTCTGAAACAGTTCCTCCAGGTTGTCAGGGTTACGGGCCAGCTGCAGAAGCAGAGCGCTGCCCTTCACTTTGTCCGGCAGGTCTTCATACAGCATGTCCAGATACTCGTCCACGTCATTGATGTTGGCCGTCTCGTCCACCTCCGTGGCATCTATCCCAGGGTCCTCGGGTTTGTCCAGCAGCTGTGTTTTTCCCGACGGAGCTGTAATTCAAAACTCTGCTGTACAGCTGCTGTGCAGTAGAAACTGTGTTGCACAATCAACCCCGAAGTCAAGTAGACACAGTCTACAAAAGATTCTTCAGGGGCTTATTCAAATCATTGGCATGTTTTTCAGGCTTGTTACACTTGACACAAAACATTGTTATTCCTTGTACGGTCCAGCTCTCATCTTTGCCAGTAATCTAGGTGGAATATTGGAGATGATTACAAAACGAGCAACAGAACCAACACTGTTAAAAGTATAGTATACGCTACATAACATGCTGAAGGCACTGATACAATGTTACCTTCTTCTGGGGGTTATTTATAAGGTTTTTTACATTTGCTACAATCCACATGTGACAATGTATTTTTTGGTTTATTCCTGAAATGGTCCAGCTGCCATCTTCACCATCAGTCTACAAATCTGCACAGAAGATGCTTATACAATGATGGGCGACAATGAGTAACACTTTCAAAAGTATACATGATACTATATAATCAGCACAACATACTCAAAACAAGAGTCATTAACTTCAGTTCCTGCAGAGGGACTGCAGAATAACTGCTGTGGAACTGCAACTGCAAGATAGCCTCTCTTTCTTTTTAGTCACAGTGGTTTTTTACCTTATCTCTAATGCTTTTTGCCCTAATATAACCACATGGGTTGACTGGGCATAAAACACCCATTTACTTTGCTTACTCTAATGCCGTTAACATTTTAAGCACAAAGGCAGACACAAGGTCTACCATCGCTACGTAGTATAATTACAAAATTCAGACTAATTTACTTTAAGTGTACTGTGTAGTGTAACTGTCTGAGAAAACTTTCAATAAACAGCACAGTCCAGTGCAAATTATCACCTAGACTATCTCTGACAATTTGTTTTATAAATCTGAAACAGTATGACAGCTAGTGTTCTAAAACTAAACCAAAAAAAAAAAAATCCAATCACAACAAAACCATTCCTATGCGTACCCTTGGCAGGAGCCGTCTCTTTGCGGTTCTGGAGATAGTAGAGCAGCTGCTCCACCTCCGGCAGCTTGGCTGGGTGGATGAGTTTACATTTGTCAATGATCTCACGCGCCAGCACTGTCAGGTCACTGTTTTCATGCAGGTTCTTCACACGAATACTGCAACATACATACATACATGTACAAATACAATTTGTAAGTTTTGCACAATGTAAGATTGTAACATGGTGGTGGTGGCTTGGGAGGATGGTGGGGAAAGTCGTACGAGTTATTTGCTGCCTGTGCATTTAAAAAAAGAAAAAAAAAGATTACTTAATATTGAGACATGGAGGTTGAGAGCAAACTGAGATGACTGTGTCCCCTGATGACTTCTGTGTGAGTTTGCTTTCCTGATGGTGTCCTGCATTATGCCTGGACATGATCACATATAATATGCATGCTGAACTGTCATAATCTGCCACTTGCATTTTTGGCACAATGATTGCCAGTGCCAGGGTCTCTTAGTTTTGCGTGCCACAGCAGTGACACTAACAGGGGGTGACACTGATACCCAAATAAGGTTCACCACAGAAAGTTAACGCTGGGGCAGAAAATGTTCCCATGGCTACTACTGGGGATCAAACTCATGACATTATCATCGTGAGTCTGGCACTCTACTACAGTACCAGTACAGTAGTAGCGCTGCTGAGTAAATATGATCTTGATGTCATGATGATTACACTGGCACAGTATGCCAAAGCATGACAATTGACATGAATCATTTAAAGCCACAGCCTTGAGCATCATGAACTTCCTGCACCAGCAAACTGAAATAAATGCTGCTTTGGCAAAACTTTGCACAACTTAAAAGCACCCCTACTGAGCAATAGGAATTTGAATAGTTTTATAAAGACTAAGTTATTACACCTGAGCAGTGACGCCCCAGTGCAGTTGGCTTTTACTTATAAAGGAAATGCAAATCTTTTTTGTCTTTTCTCTGCTTCATAAATTAAGGTGGGGAATTCTGTGGGTAGAGGGATACATTTTACAGTGGTATACACGAGGGTTTGACAGGGGGTGAAAAAAGAAAGAAAAAACGAAGAAAAAACACAAGCCGATTAATCTTTTTGGTTTTATTTATTAAACAACAGATTGTTATAATATCTTATAAATTTAAAAAAAGAAGAAGAAAACAAGAAAGACAACAGAAGACCCCCCCCCCCCCCAACCCCCACTGCTCTCCCCCAAAGTGATGGATCAGATTCCTCCAATGACAGGAAGTAACTGTTTCCAACTTGGCAGTAGAGTGAAGTACACAAAGCCAAATTGAACAGACACCTGCAGCAGTGCAGTGAAACATACAAATGACAAAATTTAACAGACACCTGCAGCAGTGCAGTGAAACATACAAATGACAAAATTTAACAGACACCTGCACCAGTGTTGTGAAGCATACAATATCACAAAGTCAAACTGCACAGACACTAACAGACATGTATGCAGTGAAACATACAAATGACAAAATTGAACAGACACCTGCAGCAGTGTATTGAAGCATACAATATCACAGAGTCAAACTGCACAGACACTAACAGACATGTATGCAGTGAAACATACAAATGACAAAATTGAACAGACACCTCAGCAGTGTTGTGAAGCATACAATATCACAAAGTCAAACTGCACAGACACTAACACTTAAGTAACAGACATGTATGCAGTGAAACATACAAATGACAAAATTTAACAGACACCTACAGCAGTGTTGTGAAGCATACAATATCACAAAGTCAAACTGCACAGACACTAACAGACATGTATGCAGTAAAACATACAAATGACAAAATTTAACAGACACCTGCAGCAGTGTTGTGAAGCATACAAATGACAAAATTTAACAGACACCTGCACCAGTGTTGTGAAGCATACAATATCACAGAGTCAAACTGCACAGACACTAACAGACATGTATGCAGTGAAACATACAAATGACAAAATTGAACAGAGACCTGCAGCAGTGTTGTGAAGCATACAATATCACAAAGTCAAACTGCACAGACACTAACAGACACGTTTGCAGTGAAACATACAATTACAAAATTGAACAGAGACCTGCAGCAGTGTTGTGAAGCATACAATATCATAAAGTCAAACTGCACAGACACTTACACTAGTTACAGACATGTATGCAGTGAAGCATACAATTACAAAATTGAACAGAGACCTGCAGCAGTGTTGTGAAGCATACAATATCACAAAGTCAAACTGCACAGACACTAACAGACATGTATGCAGTGAAGCATACAATTACAAAATTGAACAGAGACCTGCAGCAGTGCAGTGATGCATACAATACTGAATATCACAAAGTCAAACTGCACAGACACTTACAGACATGTATGCAGTGAAGCATACAATGACAAAATTGAACAGAGACCTGCAGCAGTGCAGTGACGCATACAATATCACAAAGTGAAACTGCACAGACACTTACAGACATGTATGCACTGAAGCCTACAAATGCAAAGTGGAATCGCACCTGTAGACAGCAGACTTACATTTTCTGACATTCCTTGCGTTCTCCCAGCATGGGGTCGCCCATCTCCCCCAGGATGGTGGCCTCCAGCTCATAGTTCACCACCAGTGCTTTCTCCGTTGGATGCACATCCACGCTCCCGCCTTTCACCTTCCTGCACGCAAGTCCCATCATGGGTAATCAGTGTACTATAATGGCAACATTATATGGTACCTTCTTAATTTGTACTGTAATGGTAACACTGAGCACTTTCTTAATTGACTATTTAAATAAATTCTCAGTGACCCATTTATTTAAGTTGTCTGTAACTCATCTCTGGACAGTTAGGAATTATATTATACTAAATTATACTTTATTATAGTTTACAGTGTATTCATTATTATTATTATTATTATTATTGATCACTTTTACATAGTGCTATTCTCTGCTCTTGAGTACTCAGTCAGTCAGTGTGCTCAGATTGTTGCATGTGGTCCTGAAAGTGAAAGACAGTGACTGACTCACTGAGTGAGTGACTGTTGCCTTAAGCTTACAGTACTTGATAACACTTAAAATATATATATATAGCTTGTCTATTTTAGTGGATCTCTCTCTCTCTCTCTCTCTCTCTCTATTAATTTATTATTCACTAAAGTGGTGAACTTCAGTTTTACATGGTTGATGCCATGTGAAACTTCTGTCATTTCAGCACATGTATGTTTTCTGCAGTCTATACACCATACAAGCATGCACCAGTTTACAGTGTTACTTTATTCAAAGCCTCATACTAGAGTCACAGTCATACATAGGATGCATGTATATTTAGCTGTAACCTGCCAACTGCAATTCTGGCAGAATGACTGGGAATGGCGAGATCTTTTACATGCTCCTGCAGTAACTTGGGGGTGGTACAGATACTAAAATAAGTCTGTACAAAAGTTGACCCCAGAGAATAAAAAATATTAAAATTCTCCAGCCATTCCTGCCGAGACTCAAACCCCCGATACCCTTTGATCATGAGCCTGGTGCTGTACCCATGAACTATCCCTGCTCCCCCATTCATGTGTGCAGGTGCCTGTGTGTGTGTGTGTGTGTGTGTGTGTGTGTGTGTGTGTGTGTGTGTATGTGTGTGTGTGTGTGTGTGTGTGTGTGAGTGTGTGTGTGTATTTGTGTGTTTAGATTGGTCTTTCTGGACAAGATTTTGTGCTTTACAAGTATTAAAATTATTATCATTATCACTGTTATAGTGTTAAGCACTGTGATTAGTTCCAAACACATAACATTAAAGGTTAAAATGAGTGCTAATGTAATAATATTATATGACACTGACAATACAAAAACTGAAAAAGCACATTTTGTTTTGGAATGTTGGCAGAATGACAGGGATCTTTTACATGCTAGTGCAGTAAAACATGGGGTGCCAACATTCTTTCAAATGCTTGAAAGACCCAACAACTGAAGCTGGATAAGAACGTTTTCATTTTTCACTGTTTGTCCACTTGAAAAAAGTGGCTTACTTGCCTAACTTGGAAAATTCACATGTTTTGTATTGTCATATGAAATTAGTGTTCCTTTTATTAGTTTTAACCTTTTGTGTGTTTGGATGCTGTTCTAGAATGCTAACAGTCATCCTTGCTGCAGAATAAATTATTATTATTATTACTGCGATTAGTGCTTGGTTTCTGTGCGTCTGTATCTGGTTTCGTACACATATTTATTAGTAATAGCACACGGGTGAGGCATGGTTGTGCAGTGGGTTGGAAACCTGCTTAGTGCATCAGATACGCACGTTTGTGCATGCATGATCCAGATATCAATGCATTCATGGGCCTGTTCACAGTTGTGTTCGTGGCTTTGGAGTTGGACGTTGCGTTGGGAACGAGACAACGATTTCACTAGTAATAGTAATATTTAGCATCTGATTAGAGAAAACGGACAACAGAATCACTTACCTTTTCAAGTATCTTGCGTCCTCGGCTTGCATCATGATTTATCGATGTACCAATGTGCGTTTTCCGTCCAGTAATCAAACAGAATTCACAAAAACAACATCGCAATCTCCAACTCACTTCACAGACTCCTGCGTGTGACGGCCATGTCAAAATATTTAGACTCTCTAACAAAACAAATTAAAGAGGAAACCAGTCGAAGTAACGTAATATTTGTTATTTCTTGATTGTTTTGATATATAATTTGTTTCTTAATTCTTCTTTTCAAAGCAAAATTGATATCCGTTTTGGTACTTGTGTAATACCGTATTTGACAAAATCAACAAAGGAATGAGATTAAATGCGACTAAGTATACCATGGAGGCAGAACACACAGAGAAAACAGCGGGAGCTGAGAAAGTTGACGATTTTGAGGTTAATTTGCCTGTGAAAGGTGAAAAGTTCTACACAGACGCCAAGGAGTACTGGGATTCTGTCAGTCCTACCGTCGATGGAATGCTCGGAGGATACGCCAAAATTTCGCCGACTGACATAAATGGATCAAGAGCTTTTATGCGTCCGTTGCTGAAGGTTGATTAGTTATTTCCCTTTGGTAGCTAACTCCTAATGGCTGTCGATGTTGCATTGAAAAGTGCTTTCGGTTTCCCCTTTCCTTTTCGTTGCTTCAGATATAAACTTCCTGTTGTCTGTCTCCCTCCACCCGCCGCCCTCGCCCCCCAAGTAGCCATTCAGTTCAAATTTCGTATAAAATCTTTAAAATGTGATTATGATATGAACAGTGACACATGTTTGGGGTGCAGAAAAAAACTTGCGTTGTGTATAATAATACGTGTATGTATAGGGAGGTGGGGGTGGGGTGGGGGCGTCCCTTTGTGTTCCACTTCAGTTGCGTACATTTTTAAAACCTTTCCCATGGGGCCGGGACACCATTGTGGGACTGGGACACAAGGGCTGACACTATCAACAGCTAGTCCCTACCGTTTTGTCACAGTCCCCTTATATGTACCAATCCCCTTATGTCCCAGTCCCTTGTGTCCCAGTCCCTTGTGTTCAGTCCCATTATGTCCAAGTCCCATGTGTCCAAATCATGTTGTGTTCCAGTCCCATTATGTATCACTACCAGTCTCTTTATGTCCCAGTCCCTTGTGTTCCAGTCCCATTGTGTCCAAGTCCCTTGTGTTCCAGTCCCATTGTGTCCCAGTCCCCTTTTGTTCCAATTCCCAACATGTCCTGCTCCCAGTCCCAAAATGTCCCACTCCCAGCCCATTTATGTCCTAGTTCCCTTATGTACCACTACGTCCCACTCCCACAGTCCCAGCCCCCTTATGTCCCAGCCCCCTTATGTCCCAGCCCCCTTATATATATTGTACTAGTCCCATTTGTGTTCATGGTGCTTTGCATCCACAGAAGCCACTTGACTTATTAAGTACTATATTAGGGATGTGAGAAACACGGGGATTCAGTACCTTTGAGTTTGAGTGGCTCATCCTTGTGTTTTGACCCATAAAGACCAAAGAGACCGTCACCCACTACCAGAATGACACTGTTAAGGAGGTGGGGTAAGTAAGTAACTGGGTGTTTTATGCCCAGTCAGCCATTACAGTTATATCAGGGCAAAGGAAGTGGGGGCCCCACCAGTGTGAAGCCACTTGTATACTTGGCAACTTGCTCTTCAACAGCTGTACAGAGCAAAGTCACAAAGTGTCCGCAAAATGAATTAATTAGTAAATTATGTTTGTGAGCATTTACTATAAGCCTAGCTTGTTTAATTCTCATACAATGATTTTTGATTGTCCATATTTTCATGAATGTAAATAAACTTTGTTTAAACCAAGTGTCTGAAAAAGCAACTGTTAAGTACTGTATATTTATACAAAGTAACACAGTATTTTGTTGTAGACTTGTACATACTTATGATACTACAGTAACTACTAGTACTAGTACTACTAAGTCAGTGAGTGCCTGTACTTTTTAACCAGTATTTCATCAGTAAACAAAGTAGCTTGATACTATGATAGCGCTCAACTTGTCTTTCTAACAAAAAGAGTAATGCACCTTTGTTTAATTACCCCATAGATTGGAGGAGGCAAGTCTGGCACAAAGCGGGCGCTGGACTGCGGAGCAGGCATTGGCAGAATCACCAAAAGACTCTTGCTGCCCATATTCCAAACGGTGGACATGGTGGAGCTGAGCCAGAAGTTTTGCGATGCTGCCCGGGAATTCATTGGCCAGGAGGCACACCGCGTAGACCGCATCGTCTGCTGCGGTTTACAGGACTTCACCCCAGAGCCAGGGCACTATGATGTCATCTGGTGTCAGTGGGTTTTGTCTCATCTCCGTGATGATGACCTTGTGGCCTTTCTGCAGCGCTGTCGCGCGGGACTTTCCGAGAATGGTGTGATCATTGCCAAGGAGAATATATGCCATGGCGACAGGCTCATGTTCGACGAGGAGGACTCGAGTTTTGTACGCACCAAGGAGCACATGGAGAAGGTGTTGAAGAGAAGCGGGATGACGATTGTACAGCAGGAAAAGCAGAAGGGGTTTCCGAAAGACATTTTTGCGGTGTACATGTATGCAATACAATGATGATTGTAGTGTGTGCATGTGACTCGTTGACTGTACAGCTTCTGTTTAACTAAAGGAACTAGCCATCTCACTTCTCAATTCCAGTGAAACACTCTTTTTTGTGTGTGTGTGTGAATTTTCGTTGCTTCAGCAGCCATTATTTTTATATCTAGCATTTTTATTTTTTATTGCCACTATAAAAAAGTATAATGCCAGCAAATTTGGCAAAATCTACCAATTATAATGAACTAAAAATAGCATAGGCTTAACCCAATAGTCTGAGTAGATCACCCATTTTCAAAAATGCAGCAATACATTACAATCAAAAGTTCACTCCACAGAGATGTACACAAGAAAAAAATTGATGACAAAAACTAAAACCACAGGAGAACTGGAAATGGAACTAGTGGGAGATCGTAACATTCAATCCGTGATGTCAGACTCAAAGACATTTTTGGTGATCAGTATCAGACTAAAACACTGGAAAGAGTCAACGAACATAGGAAAGAGTGCATGAAAAAAGTGTCAGGCAGACAACCTATGAAATCAGTACTAAATCAATTGTACTTTCAGTTGCCAATTTGTTTTTTGCTGCAATCCATGATCTGTTCTAAGCCCTCAACAATTTCAATTTTTTAAAATTTTATTTTTATCTGAGAGGGCTGGTTCCTTTAACAAACTTGATGAAGTACAAGTTTGCACACTGTCTATGGACAGCTTCAATGATATTGGTACACTGCACATCATGGTTTATGATTATTTGCAGAAATCTTTGTTGTTATGCAACAATCTGATTCTCCTTGTGCCTCATCTGGACCAGTAACTTTCTGCGTCAGTGCTTTACAATTAAAGTAACAACTAAAACGTTTCATTTTTCTGTTCAAAGTTTACAAATGTTTAGGCTGTTAATGTTAAAAGTAATTACTACACTGTACTAATATATATAGTAATTAATATGCATGCCTTGGAAATCATGATTGTAAAAAAACACAGACTGTGTGAAAGCTGGAAGCTGTGGCAAGATTGGATGAAACTGCAACACAAACATTTTTGGTAGAATTGTATTTATCAGCTTCAAACGTGCATTGATGCAGGAGAACGTGCACACACACACACACACACACACATGCACACACAACACAATATGCATGTGCGCGCAAACATGCACACACACACACACACACACACACACACACACACACACACACACACACACACACACACACACACACACACAAATCTTTTGCTTTTGATAGTTGTGGATTTTTCTTCATTTTCCTTCCACTTTGTGTTAAAGAATTTTGTCTGGAATTGCATGGTCTTTGTCCATAGTTAGAGGGAAACAACCCTGTCAGGGAGATGAGCTTTCAGGGATGGATAACCTCCCATGCCTTCACTTCAAGCTGGCTAAGTGGAACAGATCTAGGAAAATGTTCTCACCAGCAAGACAAAAAACAGGGAAACAAGAACACGCGAGTGCCTTCAATTTGATTGTTTTACATTAAATTTAGTTTCTGATTTGGAAGCCTATGTGTTCTTCACCAAGGATGACTGATTTGGCAGTACAGAAAGTAAGTAAGTTGGTATTTTACTGAGCTGAGGAGCTGTGTGAAAGTCGAGGTGGCAGTCCTGGGCTCCCGTCCCTAATAGACCTACGGTTTCTGTGGACGTAAAGCAGCACGTCAACTTGGCATTTTATGTCCAGTCAACCTGTGTGGTCATATGAGCGCGATGCACATTTTGTCATCATGTGTTATGAATGAGGAGAAACATCACAGGAGATTTGTTACAATCACAATTTCTAAAGTGTGCATTTATTACTTTATAATTCTAATCGCAAGTGATAGGAATCCAGCCAACTGGGAAAATCTTGACAAAGCCCTCGTGGGTGAAAATTTGGATTAAAAGTGTTTAGAACTAGGAAATGCTTGGACTGTTCTACATTTTCTATATATATATGTCTATAAAGAAAACTGACAAAATCAAAGAAAAACAACAAACTGGCTTAAAATTCCCACATTTTCAGTGACTGCCTTCCTTAGGGGGTTATTTCTTACATCAGAA
>OY757551.1:18049040-18084040 GCA_963584105.1 Alviniconcha strummeri
TAGGACGAAACACAACAGGCGAATTTTCGGGGTAAGCTCCCTTTTCAAGCCAGAAAACAACATAAACAGCAGTGAAAATGACACGCAGGGTACTTATCCGCCCTTGGTTGGTTCCGTTGTTTGGGTGTCCAATGTTTGGGAGAATGTCAGTCTTTTGTCAGAGTACTCTCTCTGTGTTGTGATATAGTGGTGTGTCAGTGTGTGCATAATGTGGTATGGTGTGTGCGTGTGGTGTATGTTGATGACTTAATGGCAGTTTTTCTTCTTCCTTGTGTGTGTGTGTGTGTGTGTGTGTGTGTGTGTGTGTGTGTGTGTGTGTGTGTGTGTGTGTGTGTGTGTGGGTGCGTGCGTGCTGTGTATGCTGTTGACTTCACGAGTTTTTCTTCTTCCTTATGTGTGTGTGTGTGTACGTGCGGTGTGTCAGTGTGTGCATGATGTGTGTGCGTGTAATGTCTGTTGATGACTTCACGAGTTTTTCTTCTTCCTTATGTGTGCGTGTGTGGTGGTGTGTCAGTGTGTGCATGACGTGTGTGCGTGTTGTATGTGGATGACTTCACGGCACTTTTTCTTTGTGTGAGTGTGTGCGCGTGCGTGCACGCGCGCGCGCGTGCGTGTGAACAGTACTTGGTTTGTATGTGGAATAGCCCACAGCAGTTCTTCCTTTTGTGAATGCGTGTTGTGCTAAGTGGACGACTTGCCAGCATGTTTTTCTTCTTCCTTGTGCAAGTGTGTGTGTGTGCGCGCGCGCTCAAGTGTATGTATGTGTGCATGCATGTGCGCGTGCATGTGAGTGTTTTGCAATAGGTGGCCGTCCTGCCGGACAAAGGCTCACCATTACACTGACCGGCATCTTCCATGTGAGTCAACATTAACCGCTTCACTGCCACAGCCTGTACAATTTCCGGGGCTGAATGGCGCACGGACGCGCCTGCAAACAGTATATTGTCTTGTAACATCTGCTTTCAATGCTATGCGTTTTGATGAAAATCCTTTCACATGCCAGTGCGAGAAAAAAAAAAGAGACAAAAAGACTGAAGGGTTTCAAATTTCGCACTTTTATGGGTCATTTTCAAGTGATGTCATGGCAGTGAAGGGGTTAATACTTTGTAAATTAATACAAACAGCTCTTTTTTTCCTACTCTCTCACACACACCGACAGACATGAATGCACATAGACACACACACAGACACGCGTGCGTGCACGCACCCACAAAGTTTTCTGTGTTTAATGTGTTGTTTGTCCAAAAAAGACTGATTTTCTTCTCACTGCACTGTCAGGCGACAAATAATTCAATTTCATAAAAACTAAAAATTAAAAAGGGGGAGAGGACTGGGTGGGTGGGTGGATGGGAGACTGAATTATTTGTTAAAAATTCAATAGACATGCACATGCATCATTGCCATTGAGAAGTTTGAAACTGTAACTCCAAAATGTACTGATTAAAAAACAAAACCCTGTAAAAAAAAAAATGCATAACACCACCCATGTAAGACGTGAAACATGGACAGATACGAAACTATCAACAAAAACGCTGGATTTAGCCTGGAAATTACTCGAGAGTCACAAGCAGGTTTCTTCCTGCTCCGTGACAGCGAGGATGAAGATGGCAGTACCCGACTAACGCAGCCGCTGGGAAGTTTCCTTCTTGACAACGACAGTACAGGAAGCTGGCTACGAACCTTCACAGTTAACCCCACATCCGTCACGATTTACTGCTATTACTAACTAACTCTTTGGCTTGACGTGATGAGCGGTCTAAGCCCAGTTTGGAGGGTGAGCCGGCTTCTTTGCCAATGTACAGCAGTCGCTGTTGATGTCAAGGCAGTTCTTGAAGGACAAAGCCTTCTGTTCCTGGCCAGCATCTCCTCGAAGACAATCAGTCAATCTGGTGTTATACAAAGTCTGGGAACTGGGAAACGAACAAGGCAGTGTCCAGAAAACAACGCTGCGGCACTTTTAGACAATGACTTGCGACCCCCATCCCTCCCCCCCCAACAACCGTTGAAACAGCAAGACAAGGCAACGTCGCCGCTCGTCTGCATTAAGTTCAGAATTGTTCAAGGTGGCGACAGTGCTGCCGCATCAAGAGGTCCACACTCCCTCTCTCTGCTGCGCAGCCTCCGGGCTCCTCTTCTGCTCCTGGCCAGCATCTCTTCGAAGACAACCTGATGCTACACAAGGTCTGAGAAACGGACAAGGCAAGTCCAGAAAACGATGCGCTACTTTTGCTCGGCTGTTGAATCTGTACCTCCCCCACCACCATCACCGCCGCTGCCAGCAGCATCACCAGCAGTAGCAGCAGCGGCGGCGGCAGCAGCAGCCTCTTCTCTTCTCTGCCTCTCCGCCTCCTGGATGTTGCGGACTCGCTGGCGCCACACGTCCGGGAAGGTGCGCACAAACTGTGCCTGCTGCACGACGGAGAAGGGCTTGTTGGCGCGGACGAGTTTGTAGCGTCCGCTGGCACTGTTCTTGATATGCAGAATCTTCACCATCTCCTGCACACACACAGCCAAGCATGAACCTTTCTTTTTTTCCTCTTTTTTCCCCTCCCCCCCTCCCCCCAGTCATGTAACCTGTAAAATGTTTTACTTCAGATTTCATGGACTTTTCACTCACTGTTCTGCCCCTGATATAACCGTCACGACAGACTGGGCATAAAACAACAACAAACAAAAAAACTGCCTTGTTTATTAAGACTCTCTTTTTAACCCTTTCACTGCTGTCAGTTGAAAACAACCACTAAAAGCACAAAATCTGAAATTCTTGGACTATTTTTGTCTTCTTTTTTTGCATCAGCGTGTAAACGGATTTTCATAAAATGCACAGTATTGAAAGATCTGTTCCAGGACCAGAAAATACACTGTGGTGTGCATGCGCTTTTCAGCGGGGAAATTTTACTGGCCGGGGCAGTGAAGGGGTTAATTCAGAGACCAAGATTAAGATAGACTTTTCACCTCTTACATGCATACCCACTGGTTCATAGCTGAGTTCACAATCAGAATTATTGCTATTTCATGATTTAAATTTGCATCATCCAAACTGAGTGATCACTTTTTGCTCTGAGGGAAGCAAACATTCACAAACTTTCAACAACCTCAGTAGAATTATTAATTTTTCACTGATAGCCAAGGCCTTGAAAACGGCAGCTGATTTTGCCCCAGACTCTGAAAGAGCTGCAAAGACTGTAGGAACTCTGCTGATGATGCTCCCCTAATATATGAGAGCAAAACAACTGCTCCGTTGAGAGACACTTCATGCGTATGTGCAAACCCACCCATATCCACCACACCCACCCACACACATACAAACACAACACACACGCTACATACACCCACCACCCACTACACACCCACCACCCACCCACAAACACAGAGCATATGCGCATGTTAAGGGGCTGACGCAGAGAAAACTCCGACCCTGGTACCTTAGAAAACCCAGCTTATGGGTCGTGCTACGAAGCTGCATATCGGCAACTACCACTGAGGGTGGCCCCCATCAAACAGGTATTTTGACTTAGTCTTTTGTTGTGTACTGTCTACCATTCACCTGTGTTGTATGCTGATGTTGTTGTTGTTACTGATCACTTTTACATCAGGCTCTCAGTTCTCGAGCAGACTCGTAGAGCTCACGTGGGGTTCTGAACGAGTACCTTACCTTTTAATAGACTGTTTTTGAACAGCCATCGAAATGGTGTACTTACAGCACCATGAGAGATATTAAAAAGAACATTGCATGACGGTTTTGAGTGATAAGTGTTTATGCATTGGGTGGCCCATATTAAAGAAAATTATAAAACTGGAATGGACAGAAATAATTTTATTTTTTATTTTTATATAAATGCATAATGGCGAACACCAGCGCCATGTGACAGCAATCTGCACATACCACCCACCGTCATCTCCTAGCTGCTCAACAAGAGCCATACAAAAAAAAAAGGTGCAACTCTCAACAACAAATGTTCGAGAGTTTTCTGGAAAAAAGTTAGGGGAATGAACCATGAGAGGAAAAGTGACGAGACAGAGAGAGCAAGAGGACGAGGCAGAAAAACAAAAGAGGGTTTGTCTGTATTGTTTCTTTAACAACTACTAAGGGTGAATATTTGCTTCTGGTCTTATTATTGGAAAGTATAATGTGACTATGTAAATGGATGTTGATGTTTTCTACAAATAAACTGATTAAAAAAACAATAAACAAACAAACAAACAAAAACAAAAAAACAAGGGAGGAGATACGAAAGGTGGAATCAAATGACAGCCCTGAGATTCCAGACAGGAGAGAGACATCAGACATCCCCGGCCTCCCTTCAGGGCAGCGCAGTGAGACAAGCGAGGCTGCTGACCTGGGGTGTTATTCCTCTGTGATGGAAGGCGATGTACTGCCCATGCTTGGGATCAGTCCGGAGGGTGGCCCCAAGCAGGTAGAGATCTCGCGCTGCAGCAAAGCACACCTTGCGAATGGCTGGAGTGATCCCGGAGCCGATGATCAGCTCCTCCAGTGTAATCTGCAGTAAATGAATGGACGATTGAGAGAAAGAAAGGAAAGAAAAAATGTGTGTGTGTGTGTGTGTGTGTGTGTGAGAGAGAGAGAGAGAGAGAGAGAGAGAGAGAGAGAGAGAGAGAGAGAGAGAGAGAGTGAGAGAGAGAGAGCGAGAGCGAGAGCGAGGGAGAGTGAGAGAGCGAGAGAGAGAGTGAGAGAGAGCGAGAGCGAGAGTGAGAGAGTGAGAGAGAGCGAGACACAGAGAGAGAGAGAGAGAGAGTGAGAGAGAGAGCGAGAGCGAGAGCGAGAGAGAGCGAGAGAGAGAGAGTGAGAGAGAATGAGAGAGTGAGCGAGAGAGAGAGAGAGAGATAGAGAGAGAGAGAGAGAGAGAGAGAGAGAGAGAGAGAGAGAGAGAGAGAGAGAGAGAGAGAGAGAGTGTGATATCGTGATGTATCAGTGTACATGCTCCACAATGACGTCCTCCATCCACATGTGCAGGGGACTGGTGTGCCTGGTCTTGCTGGCAAGCATAACTAACCCCCAAACACACACATACACACACACACAGATCTCACCGTTTTACAGTGGTTCTCTATCAGCTCCACGATGGCGTCCTCCACCCACATGTGCAGAGGGTTGCTGCGCCAGGTCTTGCCGGCAGACACCAGGTCCTCCTCCCCGGCCCCTTTCTCCTTTTCCTTCTCTGACTTGGTGGACGTCTGCTCCTCGGGCCAGACGCAGTCCAGGCGCTGCGCCCTCGGGGGCCCCTCCTCCTTCAGTTCTTTAGCGCGCGCCATGATGGTGGAGACGGGGACCGCTTTGCTCAGGTCGTCCGTGTTGTGGAACTGCAGGCACATGAAAAGTGTCAATTAATGCAGCGTAATGGTAGCTGACAGAACACACAGTTTTTCAAGCAAAGATTATGTCCACCTGCTCTCAAAGCAATGTAATGGTAGCCGACAGAACACAGTATTTTTCAAAGAAAAATTATGTCCATTAGCTCAAGATTCAATTAAGAATGTGCCTGTGTGACTAGGACTGAAAATTGCTTTCCGGGTTAGTGGAGAGGGGGGTCTTTTTCTCTACTTTTTTATTTGTTTGAATAAACACTGAGGAATAAGATGCTATCCCCTCAAATGGCAAATTACTAAAAATGAAAAAAAAAGGGGGGGGGGGGGGGGGGGGGGGGGGAGAAAAAAAGAGAGAAAAAAAGTGAGAGAGGAAGAAAGAAAGAGAGAAGGAAAGATGCAAAAGAAAAAGAAAACTAAGAAATGTTTTCTCTAAAAACGGCGTGGGGGTGAGTGTGGGTAGTCTCTAGCACGGTGTTTCACTGTGACACCACACAACACCAGCTGCCAACACAAGGAAGCGGACAAAGCAGAGGGTGACCCACTCACGCTGATGATGTCCTGCGAGAGGTACATGTCCATGAGAATCATGGCGGCAGCAGCGTTACGAGCCTTGGGCTTGGAGGGCCCCATCCCCGTCACCGTTTTATCTCGGTTCAGAACGATCTCACACCTGGCGGCAAATGGAAGACAAGTCGTTATGAGCTTCTGTCACTGAGCAGTTAACCTACTGGTACACACATGCATATACACACACACACACACACACACATGCATGCATACACACACACAATCATCAACACACACACACACACACACACACACACACACATACAAACAACCATACACATACGCCCACACAAACACAGGGAAGTGGGAGGATGGAGGCAGAAGAGATTGCAAACTGTTGGGATAAAAAAGAACCAGCAATTTAGCAGTGCTGCACTTACATAATGTGTCCAGAAAAGGCTGCAACACCCTGCACAAAGATCACGCCACAAAGTGACCCCCACAAAAGGGATGAAGAAGTCATCTAATGCGTCTTTGCACTCATGGCTGAACCCACTGCTACACCCACAGGGACCAAGTATAACTACTACACCCACAGAGACCCACTTCTACACCCGCCGAGTCCCCGCTGCTACACCCACAGGGATCCCATTGCTACATCCATAGGGAATCCACTGTCTCACACGCAGGGAATCCACCGTCTCACACGCAGGGAATCCACTGTCACACACACACACAGCAACCCACTGCTACACCCAACCCACAGGGTCCCATTGATACACCCACAAAGACCCACTGCTACACCCACAGACCCACTGCTACACTTGCTGAGTCCCCACTGCTACACTCAAAGGGACCTATTTGGCCATTGCTACACCCACAGGGACCCACTGCTACACACAGGAAATCCACTGCTACACCCACAGGGACCCACTGCTACACCCATAGGGAATCCACTGTCTCACACACAGGAAATCCATTGCTACACTCACAGGGACCCATTGCTACACTCACAGGGACCCACTGCTACACCCACAGGGACTTACTGCTACATCCATAGGGAATCCACTGTCTCACACACAGGAAATCCATTGCTACACTCACAGGGACCCATTCCTACACCCACAGGGACCCACTGCTACATCCATAGGGAATCCACTGTCTCACACACAGGAAATCCATTGCTACACCCACAGGGACCCACAGCACCCACTGCTACATCCACAGGGAATCCACTGTCTCACACACAGGAAATCCATTGCTACACTCACAGGGACCCATTGCTACACCCACAAGGACCCACTGCTGCACCCACAGGGACCCACTGCTGCACCCACAGGGACCCATTGCTTCACCCATAGGCAATCCACTGTCTCACCCACAGGGAATCTACTCCTACACCCACAGGGACCCAGCTGCTACACCCACATGAAATCCACAGCTGCACCCACGGGAAACCCACTAATGCACCCACTGGGAACCAACAACAGCATCAACCAGAAACACAGGGAATCAAACTTGGCAGCCACAGAAACCCCCACCACTGCACCCAGGGGGAACCCACTGCTGTGTGCCCCCATGAAGCATGCAGGCTCTCACCGGAAACCATTGACGTTGTTGGTTTTGTCCAGCTGCTTCCACTCCAGCAGCATGGAGTTCTTGGAGGCGGAGAACTCCAGGATCTTGTAAGCGTTGTCCTCAATGCTGTCTCCCTCCATTTCAATGATGACCATGTCATCGGCACGCAGGCTCAGGTCAGGCGGGTAGGCCTTCAGCGAGTACAGGCGCTGGTGGTTGTTGCCTGCTCGTGGCAGAGAAATCATGAGCAAGTGAGTTAAACCTTTTGTGACATCAAAAACACAGACAGACAGACGGAGACAGACCCACCCTCTCACCCAAGACCAACCCACACACAAACATAAAAATACATGTGTGCACACCGACAGATGCAGTGACCGTCCCCCTCTGACATGAGCATCCAAATATCTTATGAAAATAATGAAGGAGACATCTTAGCACAGACATCTTCACTCGCATTCCCTCTCCCGCCCCCCATCGCACCCTCCACCTTGCCAGCCCCAGCCCTAGTCTGCTGTGGCCCTTTGTAGATGGTTTCAAGAATGGTGGGCTGGGATTTGAACCATAACCCTTTCAAAAAATGGGGGGCTGGGATTTGAACCATAACCCTCCAACCGTACCCTCTTGTGGCTTGGCCCCCTTGTAGATAATCTCGAAGTAATCGGGCAGGCTCTCCGGGTGGGACGGGAGTGGCGTCCCTTGGGCGATCTTGGAGACAGGCTCTTTCTGGAGGCGGTGCTGGATGTCGGCGTAGGCCGCCACCTGGGCCTCCTTGCGAGGCCGGCCCCTCCCCTTCCCCACCAGGATGCCGTCGTAGTAGATCTCGCAGATGAGCTCCACGTCTGGGTCCCCCCTGAAAGGCTGGGAGTGGAACTGGCGAGCGTCCGTCAGCACCACGGCTCTGAAGAGGGCGGTGACGCTGATTCCCACCTGTGAACAGGCAGCACAGCACTGTGCAGACTTTGCGTAACAAAGTTCCGGACTTCTACTTACACTACAGACTTTGAGTAACACAGTTCATGGCTTCTATTCTACTTACACTACAGACTTTGAGTAACACAGTTCCAGAATTCTACTTACACTACAGACTTTGAGCAACAAGGTTCAAGGTTTCTACTTACACTACAGACTTTGAATAACAAGGTTCAAGGCTTATACTTACACTACAGACTATGCATAACAAAGTTCCAGACTTCTACTTACACTACAGACTTTGTGTAACAAAGTTCCAGATTTCTACTTCCACAACAGACTTTGAGTAACAAAGTTCCAGACTTCTATTTACACTACAGACTTTGAATAACAAAGTTCAAAATTTCTGCTTACACAACAGACTTTGAGTAACAAAGTTCCAGATTTCTATTTACACTACAGACTTTGTGTAGCAAAGTTCCAGACTTCTACTTACACTATAGACTTTGAGTAACAAAGTTCCAGATTTCAACATTTAGAATTTTTCTAGACCAGAACAATAAAGCAAACACACAAACAAAAGACAAGAAAGCCCCTGCCAAAATTAAATCTATGCTTATCCTTAATCATCTTCCTAATGTTGAAAATGTGCCATTGGAACACACAACAAAAAAGCACTAACTCTGAAAGACATCAACATCACTCAATTGCTCAACTGGACAACAGAACATCTACACCACTGAACTGACCTGGCTCTACAACAGGACATCTACAGCACTGAACTGACCTGGCTCTTACAACAGGACATCTACAGCACTGAACTGACCTGGCTCTACAACAGGACATCTACAGCACTGAACTGGCTCTTACAACAGGACATCTACACCACTGAACTGACCTGGCTCTACAACAGGACATCTACAGCACTGAACTGACCTCACTCATACAACAGGACGTCTACAGCACTGAACTGACCTGGCTCTTACAACAGGACGTCTACAGCACTGAACTGACCTGGCTCTTACAACAGGACGTCTACAGCACTGAACTGACCTGGCTCTTACAACAGGACGTCTACAGCACTGAACTGACCTGGCTCTTACAACAGGACGTCTACAGCACTGAACTGACCTGGCTCTTACAACAGGACTTCTAAGCACTGACCTTGAAACAAAGGACATCAAAGCGTGATGCCAGAGCAACATCCTGCTCATCTGATCCAGACTTCTCCATCTCCTTCAGCAGCATCATCATCTTGTCCGCCAGCGGGAAGTTGCGTTCCGCGACTTGCGAGGCCGTCACTGCTGCAGTTCGAATCTTGTCCGACGTCTCTGCTTCTGCCGCCTGCTTTTGCTGAAAGAGGCAAAAAAGGTATAACCACAATCATGTCTGGGGACCTAAATGTAATCTCCAAAAGTGTACAACTAAGCAAACTATGAGTAAACAGAACCAGATACACAACACACACTCTTTTACATAGTTATCTGAATCAGTGCATGTTTTCCTCAGTTTCCTTAAAGTTCAAACTGTGGACTCTTGCCTCTTGTCAGTTTTAATTCAGTTTGCTGTAACCTCCTTGAGGACTTGGGGTTAGACACTTCTGGGGGCAGGGTGAAAATTTAAGTCTGCACAGTCATGATGCCATGTGTTTGGCACTCTGTCGCATGCAGGGTCCTTTTCCATGAAGGCATCAGGCAGCTGCATTTCACCTTCACAGAGCATGCACTCATTTACAGACTCGCTATCAGAGTGTGTTACTGTTATGCTGCATCTGTTTAAAATGCTTGTGGCCCTTACCATACCAAACCGTGTATACAGTATGTGAGGAGGGTGGAGAAGAAAACAAAAGACCCCCACAAATGCATGCATGCCCCTCTTCCCCCCAACAAGCGAGCATGCACCCCCTGCCTCTCCCCCCCCCCCCCCCAACACACACACATGCTCTAATATGACAAAAAATATGTACAACAGATTAAACAAAAGTGAGAAGCTTTAGGACTTTCAACAGTCAAAACGATCATCACCATGACCCAGTCGTTTAGAAGGATTACAGATGTACCTATTCACAAAATCCTGAAGATGAAGTGCAGCTACCTAGGTGGAACAGGACACTGCATGCTCATGAAACTGGCTGCACATGGGCAAATCTCCCACCTGGATGCAACCATCTGAACTCCAAGTCTGAGCGGATGAGCAGCAATTACATTAAACTATGAAATATTTAACGGTCATTCAGTCAATCATTCGTACATGCACATGCGTAACACACCCGCAGAATAAAGCTTAACACCAATGTCTCTTGACAATGACAAGGCAGTCTGAACTAGTACTAGTATAAAAGTATACATACATATCTGGCTGAGAATGCCAGTAATACTGTAATCTTCAACAGTTCAAGTCCTTATACAAATATAACCTTAAACATGGGAAGAAGATGATCATGATATGACTGGGCTCTAGGGGTCACAACAATTTTGAGAGAGAGAGAGAGAGAGAGAGAGAGAGAGAGAGAGAGAGAGAGAGAGAGAGAGAGAGAGAGATACAAACATGCACTTTTTCAGACTTTTTTTTTGTGGGGGGGGGGGGGGGGGGGGTCCTTCCAGCTGATGGGCTCTTTCGGGGTGCACTGGCAGTGAGAAAGTTAAAGGGAAGTAGACAGTGAGAGGGATATAGGGAAGTAGACAGTGAGAGGGTTAAACTTAAAGGGAAGCAGACAGTGAGAGGGTTAAAGGGAAGTAGACAGTGAGAGGGTTACAGTAAAGTAGACAGTGAGAGGGTTAAACGATTGCAGACAGTGAGAGAGTTACAAGGAAGTAGACAGTGAGTGGGGGTTACAGGGAAGTAGAAAGTGAGAGGATTAAAGGGAAGTAGACAGTAACTGAGTAAGAGGGTTAAAGGGAACTGAAGTGAAGACACAAGCTGGCCTGGCAACGTAGACAATGAGCAAGTATTTCATCTGCAGGCTTCATTTGGCTGTTTTATCATTAATGTCAATAGTTTTTGTTGTTGTTGTTTTTAAAAATCATACAAAAGAAGGTTGCTGTTTTAATTTGAGCTCCTCAGCACAAAGCCATGTTACTTGACTCTTTACCAATGATGAGCTGATAGAAAACTGATTTTTTAAAGCCCTGTCAAACAATGAAAAGCTGAAGAGGTCTGCTTTAAAATGACATTTATGTTTGAATTTGGACACTTTTGTCCCAAATGTTGGCCTTGTTCAGGATGTCGGTAACATGGACTGCTAGGCACAAAATGGCAGCACTCGTGGCCATGTTTCTGTATTTTCAAGTGTCAATTTTAAACACACAGGACCGGAAATTAAAAAAAAAAAATCAAAAAAAAATCAAACCTGTTGTATGTAGTTTCTCTTTTTACTAGTTTCAGCCTCTTCCTATCAAGCCAGCCCACGTTGCCTCTCGCTTCAGTTCCCCTTTAAGTTGAAAATTCACTTACTTGTGCTTCACACATATGCTTCAGCTGACTTTGCGTAACAGTAATATCTGACGCTGATGACTTTGGCTGTGTGGAACAGATCAAAAGTGAAAAAAGAGACCATCTGAACAGAGCGTAGGCGGCTCAAAAGTAACTTCTGTCATCTGTCAAAAACTTTCACAAAGAGTGGAGTCAGCTGGAAACAAAAACATAACAGTGTCAAACCACTGGGAGAATTCAAAGTGGCACACTGCAAGCAGTAACCTGTTCCTGCGTTTGGACTGAGGAAGGGTGCCATTGGCATGAGTCGTCCAGTGCCACGTATCTACAATGTGTACAGTACAGTGGACAGGACACACTGTCAAAATGCAGCCATGACCAAATTAAGGTTTAGAAATTAGAATCAGACACCTTTGGACTGAAGGGAAGTGCCATGTGCATGAGTCATCCAGAGTCACAGATCTAAAATGTATAATGTACAGGTCACATTGTCAAAATGCAGTTGTGACCACAGGTTTGGAATCAGACACCCTTGGATTCCCATATTCATAAGAGGTGAAGGCAGAAAATTACAACTAAAAACTTATGCGTTTCTCTGACTCCAAATGCCTTGCCTGTGTCATGCATCATGCATGCAGTTGTGAGCCATTATGTTTTGTGTGTGGTGTGCGTGCGTGTGTGTGTATGTGTATGTGTGTGTGTGTGTGTGGGTGTGTGTGTGTGTGTGTGACAAGTGATAAAGATACTGAATGAAGTGTTGCAGTGTGTTTATGTAATTAATAAGGTTCATTATGCTCTAGGTTGTGCCTATATTTTGTCGACCCTGTTGTTTTTGCATTATGTGCTTCAGACTCACATTAGGTGTACTGTCTACCATTACCAATGTGCTGAATAACCGAGACATGAGAAGATATGAAAACGAAAACAACAGGAAAGGAAACTGAGACTGTGAGAGAATCACAGTACAGCAGTCTCAGTCTACCAATGTACTGAACAACTGAGCCATGAGAAGATACGAAAACAAAAACAGTGGGAGAGGAAACACAGAAAGAGATCGAGAGAATCACAGTACAGCGTAACACTAGTCTCAGTCTGCCAGTGCACTGAATAACTGAGCCATGAGAAGATACAAAAACAAAAACAACGGAAGAGGAAACACAAAAAGAGACTGAGAGAATCACAGTGCAGCATAACTGTAACCTCAGTCTACCAACAGACTGAAATAACAAGCCACGAGAAGACCTATACGAGAACAAAAATATTCTGCAACAACCCCAAAATGTTCAAACTTCATACTTCTCTGATATACCTGTAGCTTATTCCACCCATTCCCAGTCACTGTATTACTGTCCTGGAACACTTTCTCTCTCAACTTGGTGTGCATCACTCGAATAAACCCAAATGACATACAGGTGAAAGTTTCATTTACCATGCCCTCTTCTTCTTCAGAGTTCAGAGTTATAACTGTGTGTGGCTTGGACCCAGCGACACACTGAGATGGACACAGGTGGAGTTCTTTCCATGATCTGTATATTTTTCATTTTGAACCATACTGTAAATGTAATCCTTCCAAACCTAGGTCACTCTTGAAATTTATGTATTATTATACACACACAAGTGTGTATTAGTGCATACACGTGTGCTTTCACACACACACACACACACACACACACACACACACACACACACACACACACACACACACACACCAGTACACACACACACAAATGGCACACAGTAATACACACATGCAAGTAAAGATACACAGAGACAGAGATTTTGAAATTCACACAGCACAGTGACGCCGACATGGAAAAACTCCAAAAGTAACTAATGGGACTTTAGCATTTTGTCAACTGCACATGGTCACCATACTGAGACAATAGAGAGACAGCGTGGGTGAGAGAGACAGAGGCAGAGTGAGGAGAAAGAAAAGGAGAAAGAAAAACAAAGATGGGGGGGGGGGGGTAAGAGAGAGAGAGGGAGGGATGGCAAGAAAGAGAGAGAGAGAGAGAGAGAGAGAGAGAGAGAGAGAGAGAGAGAGAGAGAGAGAGAGAGAGAGGCAGACAGACAGACAGACCAAGATAGAGAGAATTAAAACACTCTTAATCAGGCCTCTCTCCCTCCTTTGAAGCAAACACTATATGGGATAGGTACGTAACCACAAGCATTCTAATCTGCAGTCTTTACCCAGACTCACAATTTGTTCATCACAGTCCAATTTGAGATGGCGACGAAAACTGATGCAACAGCGTATAGTTAAAGCAACAAAGAACTTTTTAAAAAAGACGAATAAAGCACACTCACACCAACATTGGCAACAAAGTCTTGCATGTCAACCCCACATGAATAACAAGAACAAAATTAGCAAAACATTAACAAAACTGATACTACATTAGGATTCTTTAAAAAATATATATATACATTTCTGGAGTCAGAATTATTTTATTTCACACACATGCACGCACACACACACACACACGCGCACACACACACACACACACACACACACACACACACACACACACAGCCTACACTTGCAAACACACAGAGTCTGAACTGCTTAAAGCTGAAGCGTACTCACACAGAGGAAGGTCTTGAAGGCCTCAAAGTCTTCCTCACTCTGCCGCTGCACCTCCGCCTTCAGAGTCTCCTTCCCACAGTCCTCTATGGCCAGTATGTCCTCCACACTCTTTGTACGCAGGATCCCCACCGCTCGTTCAAAGCAGTCATGCTGAACACAGGAGAGAGAGAGAACAGGCTAGAGCGAGCGTGCTTTTGTGCGTGCATGTGCGTTTGTAGTGTGTGGGGGGGTGGGGGGGGCATGTTTGTGTGTGAATGTGATCAATACATCTATCTGTTTGGCCTCTGCAAGTGCCCCTGGCTCCAGTGATACCGGGCACCATAAATAACATATTACTATAAATAACAAAATTTCACACACATTTTGCATTGGCATATTAAATCAGCATTCTTTTTAACCATTTATCTGTTTGGATCTTGCTTTAGAATGCTAGCACTAGCAGTCATTTATCCCTTTGGATCCTGCTTTAGAATGCTAGCAGTCATTTATCTGTTTGGATCCTGCTTTAGAATGCTAGCAGTCATTTATCTGTTTGGATCCTGCTTTAGAATGCTAGCAGTCATTTATCCCTTTGGATCCTGCTTTAGAATGCTCGCAGTCATTTATCCCTTTGGATCCTGCTTTAGAATGCGAGCAGTCATTTATCCCTTTGGATCTTGCTTTAGAATGCTAGCACTAGCAGTCATTTATCCCTTTGGATCCTGCTTTAGAATGCAAGCAGTCATTTATCCCTTTGGATCCTGCTTTAGAATGCCAGCAGTCATTTATCTGTTTAGATCTTGCTTTAGAATGCTAGCACTAGCAGTCATTTATCCCTTTGGATCCTGCTTTAGAATGCTAGCAGTCATTTATCCGTTTGGATCTTGCTTTAGAATGCTAGCGGTCATACTTCAGATTTTGTTCCTTTGACTATTTCTTTTGAAAATAGTATTTTGTTTTTCTCTCACTCTATGACACTACTGACCTTTACAGCCTTCTTGCTCAGCCCCAGCCCACGTGTGAGGAAGATGCCGCCGATGCGAAGCACCCCGGTGAAGAGTGGCTTCAGGATGAACACCAGCTCCTCTGCCTCAAAGGCAATCTGCAGGTTGAGGCGACTGGCCGTCAGCGCGTTGCCGATGGTCTGGATGCCGTTCACTCGGTCCGGACACGTGCGGAAGAACTTGAGGAACTGGTCCAAGCGGTTAGCCTGAGTGAAGGAAAGAGTAAGTAAATGAGTAACTTGGTGTTTTAATGCCCAGTCAATCCCTACAGTTGTATAAGAGCGATGGGAAGGAAAGAAGGAAAACGTGCATTTTTAGGTGGGATGCATTGGTCACTGAAAACAGGGGGTCAAGGAAGAGGGGGGTGGGGGTGCATGAATACAGGGCTATCTCCCTACTGTGTACGCTTTGTAGCTGAGAGTAGTCAGGTCACAAATGCTGCGAAAGTGAAAACAGGGTTTTGTGTATCAGTGTGTGTGTGTGTGTGTGTGCGTGTGTGTGTGTGGCGTGTGGGTGTGTATGAGGTGAAAGACTGTAAGTACACAATATACCACTTTATTTGCACTTGGAGAGACAGGGAAGGATAGAGAGAGACAACGAGAGAGAGAGAGAGAGAGAGAGAGAGTGGGGGAGAGAGAGAGAGAGAGAGAGTGGGGGAGAGAGAGCGGGGGGGGGGGGGGTAGAGAGAGAGAGACATCCACATGGACAGGGACAGAGGGAAACACACAAACACTTAAAGCACAGAAGAAGAAAAAACAGGAGACTCACCTCTTCGCTCAACGAGGGGTTGGAAGTGTTCCCAAACTTTCTCTGCCAGGCGGTGTCCACAATGTCCATAAGGGAGGAGGGCTTGCCCACGGTGCCCTGCCCCTTGCTTGCTCCCCGCCCCTTCCCCTGACCCCCCGTCACCATGCTCATGATGTTGTCCGACACCGCCTTCACCTGGCCCGCCGTGCTCCCCCTCCCCACCCCTCTGCCCCCACCCCGCTGCTCCCCACGTCCCCGTCCCCGGCCCCTGATGCCGCCCCACCCTCCCCTGCCTGCGCTTTGCCCGCTCTGGTTGTAGCTGTAGTTGTAGTCTTGGCCTCCATAGCTGTCATAGCCGCTGAAGTCCCCGCCACCGCGGCCCCTCGGTTTCTTGAAAGCGGCGGCAACGCTGCCCTGGTTGCCACTCCAGGGTTGACCCCCTTGAGCTCTGCCCCGCCCCCTGAAACCTTGGTCCCCTTGACTGAAAGCGACCCCTTGACCTCTGCCTGCGCCTTGAACTCTACCCCTTCCCCTGGTGTTCTGATAACCACCCCCCCGGCTGAAAGACTGGCCCTCCGCTTGGCTCTGGAACCCGCCGTAGCTCTGACCCCTTCCGCGACCCCTCTGCTGACCTTGACCCCTGCCACGCCCTCTTTGGCCGGCACCCCCGTCGTAGCCCTGCCCTCCCCTGCTGAAGTGCGTCTGCTGGGTGCCCCCGAACTCCCCGCTCTCGTCATAGCCCCACCCGGACTGGTTCCCATAGGCCGACTGATCCTCGTAGCCATAACCGTCGCTGTACCCCCCACTGCCTAGCTGGTCGCTGGCGCTCTGGTCGTAACCATACCCCCCATACCCTGCGCCCCCATCGTAGCCCTGCTGGTAGTCCAGGTTCTCGACCTTGATTGGCTGGCTGAGGAAGCTGGAGTTGACGGAAGCTCCTCCAGACAGGCCCTGCAGCTTGTCCATGGTTCTGGGCTTCCCCCCTCCTCCTCTGCCTGTTTGTGGGGCTCCTGCGCCTGCAGCACCATCATCAGCGTTGGAATAATGATAATATTGATAGCAATGATGGAAATTTGAAAGTGTTTACCCTGTGGGTCAGAGCGCTGAACTGACGTAACACACATATTGTACATCGAGATGGAGAACGTTACTGTTAACGAAAGTATGCGTTTGTTAGCTTTTGTTTAGCACATAAACAAAAGCTAACAATACTTTCGTTAGCTTTTGTTTAGCACATAAACAAAAGCTAACAAAGGTGTACTTTCGTTAACTTGCTATTATGCATGTGCATCTTTTGCATAATTATGCTTGAACACTTGTTGATATATATATACACATTTTTTTTTTTTTGATAACATTTTCCATCTTGATGTACATTATAATCACACATACATTTTCTATAGCGCTATTCCCCACTGTGAGTATGCTTGTTCAGCGCTTCGAGCCGCAGGGTGGTCACTTTACAAATTTCTATTATTATTATTATTATGCACACACACACACACACACACACACACGTGCACACACACACAACAAACATGTGCATGCGCACACACATACACACACGCACAACACACATGCGCACACGCACACTTGTACAGACTGATAGGGGTAAAGGACAGTGCTGACTGAAATATTCGGAGAAGAAAGCAGTTTAGAATTTGCAATGATGCAAGTTTCAATGGAATTTTTTTTTCTGCAAGCCGGAACTGATGTTGTTCCATCATATACCTGTTTTGTGCACAAAATGCAGGTGTCATCACTGAGTGTGCTATCCTGGTTATTCATCATGCACTGAGCTATATCATATACAGGTGCTGAATATCGTAACAGGCTATGCCAAACTGTGGCTCAAACACAGGCAGCTGGTCTAGCTCATAAATACAAGGTCAATACTGTGAGAAAAATCTTCCTTTCAATTTCATGACCTGACGGTGGCCAGACCTTCCTCATGACTAGTATTAAGAATGGTCCATGATGCGACAACAAACAACACGCACTGCATACCTGTTTGGAAGGACCTGTTCTCAAAGGACATGCTCCCGTCTGACTGGCCGTACATGGAGAACTGGGAACAGTTCATGTTGTAATCATCCTGCAACACAGGAACAACATGGTCAAAGCCCTACACAGGACACAGAAGGCAACAGTGCTCACACACATACATGTAAAAAGACAACATCTTTACTCAGGGTGTGCTGTAGTTGCTGCATTGTAATGTGTGTGCTGCAGTTGCTGCAATGTAATGGGTGTGTTGTAGTTTCTGCACTGTAATGGGTGTGATGTAGTTACCGCACTGTAACAGGTGTGCTGTAGTTGCTGCACTGTAATTTATCGCATTGTAATGGGTGTGCTGTAGTTTCTGCATTGTAATGGGTGTGCTGTAGTTGCTGCATTGTAATGGGTGTGCTGTAGTTGCTGCATTGTAATGGGTGTGCTGTAGTTGCCGCACTATAATGGGTGTGCTGTAGTTGCCGCACTATAATGGGTGTGCTGTAGTTGCCACACTATAATGGGTGTGCTGTAGTTGCCGCACTATAATGGGTGTGCTGTAGTTGCCACACTATAATGGGAGTGCTGTAGTTGCCACACTATAATGGGTGTGCTGTAGTTGCCGCACTATAATGGGTGTGCTGTAGTTGCCGCACTATAATGGGTGTGCTGTAGTTGCCGCACTATAATGGGTGTGCTGTAGTTGCCGCACTATAATGGGTGTGCTGTAGTTGCCGCACTATAATGGGTGTGCTGTAGTTGCCGCACTATAATGGGTGTGCTGTAGTTGCCGCACTATAATGGGTGTGCTGTAGTTGCCGCACTATAATGGGTGTGCTGTAGTTGCCGCACTATAATGGGTGTGCTGTAGTTGCCGCACTATAATGGGTGTGCTGTAGTTGCCACACTATAATGGGTGTGCTGTAGTTGCCACACTATAATGGGTGTGCTGTAGTTGCCGCACTATAATGGGTGTGCTGTAGTTGCCGCACTATAATGGGTGTGCTGTAGTTGCCGCACTATAATGGGTGTGCTGTAGTTGCCGCACTATAATGGGTGTGCTGTAGTTGCCGCACTATAATGGGTGTGCTGTAGTTGCCGCACTATAATGGGTGTGCTGTAGTTGCCACACTATAATGGGTGTGCTGTAGTTGCCGCACTATAATGGGTGTGCTGTAGTTGCCGCACTATAATGGGTGTGCTGTAGTTGCCGCACTATAATGGGTGTGCTGTAGTTGCCACACTATAATGGTGTGTGCTGTGGTTGCTACACTGTAATCACCATACTATCATGGGTGTGCTGTAGTTGGCATGTGCCTACCTGGCTGTAGTCTGGCCAGGACTGGGGCACAGCTGCCACCTTGGGGGGCAGCAAGCCATCGCCGTAGGCTGGGCCGCCAGCTGCTGGGTAGCTGCGCTTCAGACTCATGCCTCAGCCACCTGACGGGCGTCTGAACCAGTGAGAAGACGGGAGAGAAAAGAGAAAAATGACAACGTCAATGGCCCAGACTCTGATTCCCATAACTGACAGCTTCATGTCTGCGGCTTACTTTACACAGTCCTTTCACAACTTTCCTCAGATTCTGAAGCAGTTCTGTCATCTGACTGGCTGAGAAGCCACAGCAGGAGATGAAGCAGTTCTGTCATCTGATTGGCTAAGAAGCCGCAACAGGAGACAAAGCAGTTCTGTCATCTGACTGGCTAAGAAGCCACTACAGGAGATGAAGCAGTTCTATAATGTAGTTGCTAATTGGCTAAGATTGGATAAGAAGCCACAACAGGAGATCAAGCGATGGATAATGGCAATGTATTATTATTTTTGGGTTTATCGTATTGTAGAGAATGACTTAAGTTATTTAAAGCCGTCACAGAATTAGTACAGGACTATTCAAACATGTTCCCAAAACAACCATTTACTGATTCAGTCAGCCTCATGGAGTGTAAAACTTACTGCAAGTGTAAACAAAGGAACAAAACTGAGTGACTCGTTTCAATCATAAAAAAATAAAAAAAGCCAAATGCTGGTCTTTAATCTGATTCTGTGGTATAGCCTATTCATTTATATGTATCATCGATATAACTTTTGTACGGTTTTGAACTTTAAGTGAGTATTGCAATGGGCTATGCATAGCAATGTTTTATAGTCAAATTCAAAGAGTATTTTTATTTTAGTATTCTAAATATATACACTAGAGAATGTAAAGAGGTGCATACTCTGTGTGCCTTTGATACAAAATTTCAAAAGATCAGATTTCGTTCGAGAATTAGATCACATGTCTTATTGATCTTGATGATAACCTTGACTGAGGCAGACATGTGTTTCAGGTATTGTAAAGATTGGACCATAATTTTTTCAAATCTTCCTTAACAAAGTCAAAGGAAATACAGAAACATGCAGAGAAATAAACTTAAAGGTCATTTCTCAAAAGTTGTCCCATCAGTATACTAATACGGGCTGGAGAAAGAAAAAAATCAAGAACATGAACTGTATTGAAAAACTAGATTAACTTTTTTTTGGTTTACTTCTGAAGTTGAAAATTGAATGTGAACCCCCGCCCTCCCCACAACAACAAAAAACTTCACCATCTACCAGCTTTATCTGACCTTTTAGTTTTATTCAGATTATAAGAAAAAGACACTTTGAAATACCTCTATGTTAGTTGATGTATGTCAGTGTTGTCGTTTGCTTATGTTTGTATATTTACTGCTTTTTGGAGACATTTTCCTTGTTCTAAAACTTGGTGAAGAAAGAATCTGAATTTGACAAGAGCTCTTTCCCTAAATTCATGTCTTTATGGAATCTCAGACTGGGACCTTGGTCACAAACAAATAATCAGACACAGCAGGAAGTCAATGCAGACCTGCCTCACATGCACACAACTATGAAGTTTAAAACTGATTCTATGACAGTGCAAGTCAGAGTCCTTATCCTTGTTTTCCCTACTTAAATCAATGAATGCATACATGCCTACCCTCAAAAGTACTAGTTTCAGAAACACAAACTGCCACAAATCCTGAAAAGCAGCATGATTTTCAACCAATTCTGGAACACCTTTCACAATCATAATGATATCCCCACATTTATGAAACTGCTCCAGCCACCAGATTTCCTGATAAAACCCCTAGCTTCCAAGACTTCATGATAAAAACTCTAACTTCTTTTAAGTTTTATGTGTCATTCCAGATTACATTTTCATCTGCAGCTCTGAGAAGCAATCCAGTTCTGGAATGCTTAATAATAATAATAACGGGGTCTTAAGTTAGACTTAGCTTTTAGAGCAGCATCTCAAATGAGCCCTAGGCATATATATATACATTTCACACTCAGGTTACTGTTTTTCTTGCTTTTTCCAGACCAAATACAGAACAGCCATAATCATCATATATAATGGTAGGCATGCCTGAAAGGTCAAAACTCACAAATCCTGAAACACCAGCACAGTCATTTCATAAGTTATCTGTACACGATTTCACTCAAAACTGACTGAAGGTGGCGTTGGTAGGAATCCTGCTGGGGTCAACGATGGTTCATCAGGACAGGCAACATGATCAAGGTGAGTCAACCACCTCCATGCAGTCCAACCAGTATGTAACTTGGTGTTTTACACCCAGACAACCAGTATGGATATATATCAGGGCAAGTGCAGTCTAACTAACATGCTGTTGGTGTTAAGCCGAGGTAAAACTGTGATTAATTGCAGTCTAACTAACAATGAATTGCAGTCTGTTTGACCTCAGATTAACACAAACAGCAGGAGTAAAATTGTAATACAAAATAATTCTACAATATAAATAATAAAGTAATATACACCAGCCACCACCATCCTCCATACTGATAAACAAAACACACTCACCAACTCAGTCGTGACCCACATAAAATATCCCACTGATCTTAACACAAATTTAAAGGGAAAATGCTTCCAAATGTTACTGTGTAAAAACTAAGTAATGTTAACACCATTAAGACATCACCAGCTTAGGCAACAGTACATCCTAAGACTTACTAATTACTCTCTGCTTAAAATGTTTTATTATTCATTTATGGTTCAGTTTTAGAATGTCTTGTGTGCCAAACTGTAAGAACAAAGAAGTCTATTGGGTGATTCAGCAAAGCTGGTTTGCTAGAGTGAATACGCTTTGTAATCTTTCTCGAAAGAAGTCGCGAGAGGTCGCAGCACACTTCCGGGCCGATTTCTGAGTAGGCATTTCTTCACGCTGTGTATAACAATGGAAGTTGAAATTAGAACTGCGAAGCAGTACAAATGCCAATATTGTTGCAGTTGCAAAAATTACCGTGGAAAGGGGATGGAGGGTGAACAAAAAGTGTCTTTACATTGTTTTTGGGCTGATCAGAAGATCATGAGTTCGTAGAAAAAATGCGTTTTGGGGCATCCTAAAGCATGAGCAACAAGTTATTGCTTATTTCCAGACACATTATGACTACGTGCCTCAAAAAATGCCTTTAAAGTTGGCAGTGTAAAATTCGCAAATTCACTGTCACCACCTTCCATTATGAAGAAAGTACGCACCGGAAGTAAAAGCAGCCAAGGGACTTAAGCGATGCCAGGCAAAATTCAAGGGAGTTAACAACCCCGCCTGAATCGCCCAATACTTTATAGCTTATACTCACGTTTTTAATACTAATCAGTTTCATTACAAGTTAGATCAGTAAGTGCATCTCTCTAAGTCTCTCTCTTTCCACACACATAAAATGCAAAAAGGGAGATCAAAACCAACCCTAATACAATATTGCTTTTCACTCCCTGCAGATGTAATTAGTAATGCTGTGTGTAACTAATATGACCCACATGTGCATGTGTGTGCGCATGTGTGTACATGCATGCATGTGTATGTGTGTGCATGTATGCATGCTCTCTGCATCATCACACTTTTAAAAAATACAGTTTTATTTTGTTGAGTTTAACCAAACTGTAACTTTGCTCACAAACCACCTGCTGTATTAATAATTAATAGGTCTTAATTTTATTTTGTCATGTCCCTTGAATTTGTTGATAAAAGAAATCAAATATATATCTAATACATATTACAAAGCTGATTGTTAAAGTCCATGCTAACTGCCATTTTCCAAAAGGATGTGAATCCTTTCTTGAAAGAAAATAGCAAGTCAGCTTCTGTCGTCTGTTTTTCTTCCAGTCTTTTTGCCATTTGTCACAGTATGACAATCCACAAAGGTCCCAGCACCAAGGAACCCAGTTTGAACCAAAGGATGAGCCAAGACAGTATTCAATGTCCGTACCCACACAGCGTTTGCAAACATTGCAGAGTATTACTATTAGCCATCTGGAATTCCTCAAATAAAAATAACACTGAATGTTCCTTTTCCCAAAAGGTGGACATCTTCAGAAGACTATGCAAAACACTATCAGAGACATCCCCTCTCTGATATAAACCTAGTGCTAGACTTCTGAAGTTTAACTGAACCTTTGTGGAAAAGGAATAACAATTAACATACAGGGTCTAATTATAGGTTGTTGGGTGTTGGCTGTGAAATGGCTTTCCTGAGCATTTCCTGAGTCATAAAAAGTGACCCCCCCCCCACACACACACACACACACAAAAAGGAAATGAAAGCTAAGAGTAAGACTAGGAGTAAGAGCAACAGTAAGGAACAACCTATTACCTAACAATGAAAAAATGTTGTTTTTAAATTCAAATATTGTTTGTGTAGGACCACAGATCCAAGGGAAACAATTACAAATTACAAACTGCCATCAATTTTCCACACAGATTTTGCTCCCCTCCTGGGGGTAATTTGGGGTTTATAAAATTTTACAAAATCCCAATGGCAATGTTATCTCTATCGTATTACATCACATCCTAATATAGCAGTGGTCTCTTTCTAATGCTATACCATCATAAGTTAAGATATTTTCAAGTGGAAAGCTGCTCTACACCAGTGATATTACTGAAAAGTGGTTTTCCAGCTTTCTTCATTCTCAAGGGCCTGCTGAAACAACACTTACGCTAACTGTTATGCAAACTTGTGATTTTCGCCAACCTGGCAAACAACCAAAGAATGCACTGACCTGTTTAGATTTTTTTTGTGGGGGGTACTGTTGTGTAACAGACAATAAAAAAAATAAAAAATTTAAAGCTCTCTTTTGCTTTGGATATTTTTATTTTTTTTACTGTGACAGGTGAGAGTAACTCAGTAAGACTAAGACAGAGGATTCTGACTTTTCCTTGTTAACTTTAAAGACTATACAGTATACTGTAAGTATAATATATTATACTTATATATCCACTCAGTCAAGACTGAAGGACATGGGATTCTGACACTGACAGTGACACCTTATAAAAAAATAAAAAATATATAAAAAAAGGTCTGTTTTGGCTTCTGATCATGATGATTTCAAACACAAACCAAAAGGCCACTAGCTTTAAATAGCCAACATTCAACAACCCAAATATATACATGAAACGTAGTATGCAAAAGCAACACAACTGTTTCACATTGACACAACACATTTCATGGGCATGTGGTGTAAGGTCTTCATAACCTGTTGTTTGCTGGGGTAGCCTGTGAACATTTATGATTCATTTTCACAGCCTTTTGTTGTTGTTGCTGTTGTTATCCTGATACATAGGAAGTCCTGTGAATGCAACGTCAAGGTACTGCTCAACTTCAGAACTCTGTACGTGGTTCATGTATACTTGCCCACCTCTCAATCTAATGAACTTTAGAAGAATGACAGAACCTGTGCAACCCAGGCCTGCCAATATATTATGTATGCTGCATTTGTACTAAAAGTAGTTCTAAGCTCCTTGTCTGAAAACATACACTAATACTAACACTAACAGGGTTTGACCAAGACTTCTGCTTCAAAATTCCCAAACTTTCCCAAAGTTACTCACTTACTGCCTAGTGCCTATACAGTATACTTTACACACACACAACTGTGACAATGTGAACACTTAAGTTTTGAAGTCAAGACCTATAAATATATATAATACATTTTGTATAATTCTTATTACTGTATTATTATTAGTATTATGCATCATTTTCTTCTGAATTTCGGCAGGGTATCTAATGAGACTGACCACTGTTATGAAATTACAAAACTCCTTTGGCCCAATATTGAATATATATATATATTAATTATTAATATTATGTCATTTTGCTAAAATGTTTCAAGTCTCTCCAGATTTCCCAAATTTTGCCCCCCTCTCCCCCCATTTTTTTTAAAGACCCAAAGAAAAACCTTTTAATTATAAAAGTGATAGCAGTGAGCACTAACTTAACTAAGGCCCTTCCAATACACAGACCTACACTACAGATGAACACAAAGTAATAAACATTTCAAACAGGACTGCCAAATCCAAAAGCAAATCCACTGCTTTCAGAAAGGAGGCAAAATATTTTAGCACTCACTGAGTCATTCTGTATCACTATCAGAAACCTGTTTTCTTTTTTCAAGCAAAGCTGACAAAAGTGACATATTTTGGCTGCCCAGCGCAATGCCAATGGTTCAGCATGATGCACAGAAACATACTGAACTCTAAGCCTTTTAGAGTTTTAAATCTGTGATAAAACTTACTTGTTCAGATTAAGAATGCACATTACATACATAATCAATAGTTTTAATACATCAACAACAACCTCTTCAGTCTTGTCCAGCAGGGAACAACAGGTTTATGAAGACCTGCACCGGGGCACAACAAAGAATCAATGTCCATTACCTTTGCACGGAAAGTGTCAAGTCGAAGACACCGACTATGAGCTTTCCGTGTTTTGTTTTTCTTCCTTCACCCCTTCAGTCGAGATTCAAGATGATTCTTCTCCAACTCCAAGGCCTGAGGTCTTCTTCACTGTGGTTGAATCGCATCACAACAGTGAAGAAGGCATTGCATATCAAATTAATCAGAACGCTTCTGACATCAGGTGCTTATTACTGAATGCTGAGGAACTTGAGCACATACTGAACCACATCTTCAAAGGCCGAACCGGTGAAGCCACAATCTCCCCTGGGACTGGGAGGGCATTCACGGCCAAGCATATTTTATTTTTAAGCTTGGCTGTGATGTTGTTCAAACCGTTCGGCCTTTAAATAAAAGGTGCAAATTTCAGTTGTAAATGGCACCTTGGTCCAAGCACTCAGACAGACTTGGGAAAGAAATTTGGTACTGTACACCATTAAACTTTTAAAGTAAAAAACCTATGTCTAGGAGTAGGAATAGGATGAAACATTTGTCGCCGTTCCAGCCAAATTTGTACTTGAAGAAAAAGTCTGCATGCATTGCATTACTCCTCATTAGAATTTAGATCCAAAGATAATGCACCACTGTAAGTGTAATGATGATTTCCCTCCCCCCCCCCCCATGTTCATCAACAGAATTTAAAAAAAACAAACAATAAGGTTGACCCCCTGTAAAATAATACATTTTGCGCTTTCTAAAGTTTCTTTCTTTTTTTGTTTGTTTTGATTTTCATCCCTTTGTTTGTTTGTTTGTTTCTTAATCAGTCTGAATACTGGTGATTATTTTCACACATTAGCTGATTAAATAAAATGCTTTACTTTTAGTTACTGTAATAAAATATCTTGTGTTTTACTTTCAATTTCAGCCCATCATCAACTGATCAAGAGAATCCCTTCCTGACCATATATTTTAATTTTTATAGCAGTCTTACTCTTAACAATAACACACAGTCAGAAATCTGTTTTTCAGAGGCCATACACAGGAATCTTGACAAGTTTTGATCCCTGTAGGATACTGTATCTCTGAAGAACAGAATCCTGTTGGAATTTTCTGCATCAAGATTTAAAAAAGAAAGAAAAAAGAAAGTGTAATCTTTATATAATTATAAACTCAGATAATAATTTATCTATAATTTACATTGTGATACTAGCTGTTGTCATTATTTTCAACAAGTCTGAGTTTGTTGTGTCCTTGTCTCTGATTATACTAATAATTATAATACTAACAGTAATACAGACTGATAGTGATTGTGATAGTTTGAACAAAATACTGTAACTACTCTTTATACTAATTAGTAAATTATTATTCTATGCATAGAATTGTGCTGTTTTACTTGCATTTCTGGCTCTAGCTTCAGCTGTAAACTATATATTGCCTTTTGGTTCTAAATAATTATTAAACTAGTAGATTAGATTTAGAGTACATTTAAATTAATTAAAATCTGCATCAGTGCAATAACCAATGTGAAACTGTCAAGTACTGTATTACTATAAATTTATAATCTAGTACTGTAGTACTAGTAGTACTTCTTGAGTTATTCTTCTTCCAGCAATAACCTAATATCCTAGATCAATGTTACTGATGTTTTGGTGTATGAAGAGGGTTTTGGTTGAAGTACTTGAACTTCAAACCTAAAGGGAATGAGAGAGAGAGAGAGAGAGAGAGAGAGAGAGAGAGAGAGAGAGAGAGAGAGAGAGAGAGAGAGAGAGAGAGAGAGAGAGAGAGAGAGAGATTTTGTTCTAACATTAAAATGCTATTTATTATTATTATTATGAATGATAGCGCTAAGTATAATTAATAATAATGCACTTTTGTTTTTAATACAAAATACTTAGCCCCCTTACTGCCTTAGTCTAGGTTAGGACAGCAGGCATTTGCTGATTTACTATTAAAAATAAAATACTACTATAACTAAAAATAAGTAAACTGCATAGTGTAAAGCACATGATCTAACTAGTACTACTAGTACAGTAGTACTACTAGTAGTAGTGCTAGCACAGTAGCAGTACTACTTCAAGTTACAAACCACGACTTCTGTAATTATATGATTGGAAAAACTTCATGCTGGGCCTCGATTCACAGACCAGGGCACAGTACTTACAAATCTCCAATACCGTCAAACGAGCATTTACAACAACAACAAACAAACAAAATGTCCCAAAGGACACTATCCAACTTCTTTGTTTTCGCTCTCCCTACGCCGACACCCCAAACCAGACTGCAGACCGGTCCTATGATTACTATGAACAGACCTGTTTTTCTTCGTCAGGAGTTTGGGGCATCATCTCTGAGTTAAGGCTTAGGCGTGCACTTTACGATCAGGTTCTGAAGCGATACATATGACCTTCACGAAACATAACCGCTCTAAAAATTAAATGTGTTTGTATAATTTAACGTCTAGAGCGCGTGAAACTAAAAGACCGGGTTCTGCAAAAAGGGGGTATACATGTTTTTGGTTACAAAAGCACAACTGCTCATCATAAAACCGTCATTGCGTTTGGTTCATAAGAGAAGTGCTATTGTCTGCAGCGTCCGATTCCGTTACCTTTACCTCTGTAATTACACCCAGCATTGTTCTTTTGTTGGACTGCTCTGCATCGACTAATCCCCTACAGGAAATGATCCGCGACCTTGACCTTCCAAACCTAATAAACCTGGATCTGCATCAGAGCTTGTCGACGAGGCAGTGTCCTCGCACTCCCCGCCCCCTCCCCGCCGGAGTATCTTGAGTACATACGGTTCATGCACATTTAAAAGAGGACAATTTTTACGTGCGACACTGTGTGCACGCGTGTTAATATTTGTGTTTGCCGTTTACTTATCATACGTCTGTTGTCTTTCAAAACTGATGAATGTGCGATTTATTTCATTTTTTTTTAGTGTGTGTGTGATGTGTGTTTGTTCGTGTATGTTTTTGGGGGAGCCTGTGTTTACATGTGATTTTCTGTGTGAATTCGCGTTTGCTTGTAAATCTGCTGTCTTATAAATTCATGTATCACAATCAGTGCATGTCTGGATAAATTTATCAATCTGGTTTTCTTTTCGGGGTTTGTGTTCATAAATGCTGGCTGTGCCCCCCCCCCCCCCCCCAACAGGTATAGATTCTATCTCTCAAACACACACACACACACACACACACACACACACACACACACACACACACACACACACACACAATCAAGTGAGCATCACAGAGCATTTTTGCACATCCAAAAGGAATAGTTTATAAAGCTTTGCTGGCTGTGGAAACAGCAGCATATATTTAATAGCATTCATGTGTGCGTCAACATTCACAGCATCCATTTTCATAAATGTTAACTATGTTCAGAAACTAAAAGTCAACATGAAGAGATATGTGTCTAGCTGTGCATAAATATAGAACTTTTGCGCATCCAGAACTAAACCATGCAAGCAACAAAAAACAACAACAACAACAACAAAACTACAAAACAAAAAACAAAAATCGAACAAAAAACAACAACAAAATAAAAAAACATAAATGTAGGCAAACAATTGGGAGCAATGATGAAACGAAAGACTGACGCTTAAACTGAAAAACAATGAGTTGAAATAAACTGGGCAAACTATCATGCACACATGACTATAATATGTTTATAGGGAATATGCTGTCTTTCAAATTAAAACATTTGTACACAACTTGTAAGGTATCCCAATTTCAGTTAATCACTGAGAAACAAATGCTTGTGGTCATATTTCAGCTGACTAAATGTTACTGAGAATGTTTGTAAGCATAATAATGAAGACCATGAAGACATGATAATAGCAGTTCATAAAAATCAACAGTATATATAGCAGACTACTTTTACTACTACCTGCTGTACTGTAGTTACTAATGATGACAATGGTGATGTTAATGATGGAGACGATAATTCTGAATCAACACAGAACAAAGCTTCTTTGAGATTCACCTTTGAGACAGTGTCTGTGATCTGATAAAAACAACAACAATAAAAACCATAGTGCACTATTCTTAGTTCTGTGAAGATGAATGTATGTGTAATACAGTACAGCCCTCAGAAAACACCACCATCTCTAAGGACCAGTAGTTTTAACCCACAAAACACGTACATCATTGTTTCTTCAGTCAAAGGCAGAAGTATAAAACAAAACACACGTGACATACACAAACACCAAGCACAATTTTTTTAACAGTTAGTCTCTTCAATACTGACCTCGCTAAAAATGTAAAAGTATATATAAAGCTAAGACATGCTGGTATCAACAGTTTTCCATTACATTTATTGATACCAGATTAAACTAAAGAAAGAAAGAAGAAGAAAAAAGAAAAGAAAAAAGAAGAAAAAGAAGGGGAGTGGGGGGTGGAACAAACCAAAAAACAACAACAAAACAAAAACAGAAAGATAAAAGGAATGTCAACATTTCCTATAGTTCTCATTAATCATTCACACCAGTATAATGTGGTGATGTTGTGATTTAAAGGAGCTTTTGTCCAACAGGTAAGTAAGTCATAGTTCAGGAGCTATGTGAGAGTCGAGGTGGCCATCCTGAGCTGTCCGTCCTAATGAGCCTTCTGGTTTCTGTGGATGTAAAGAATTACTGAACCATGCTTCGGCATTGGTCACAACTTGTCCCTAATATGTCAATTGACATCTGAGGACATTAAGCATCAACTCATCATCATCAGGTAAGTAAGTAACTTGGTGTTATACACCCAGTCAACCAGTAGCTCAGTGGTTAGGGCACCAGACTCGTGTTTGAAAGGTGCAGATTTGAGTCATGGCAGGAGAATTTGTTTTCCAGGATCAACTTTTTGTGCTGACTCTTATTTTGGTATCTGCTGCATTTCTTTATCCTGCCACAATGCATGCATGCTTGCTGTTAAAAACAAGGGCAAAGTCATCCAGGTGTTGAAGGGGGTCATCGGGTACAAGAAGAAGATCTCAAATATCGAAACAGCCAGACCTGGAATACAGACCTACCGCCTATCAGTCACGCCCTACATGCCTGTAATATGTGTTACAGCAGCAGCGGTGGATGGACTTTGAGTGGAATAGAGATGCACTTGACTTGACTTGACTTGGCTTGACTTGTGAAATGATCACGGAATTGTGAAAAGGATCCAAGGGCAAGCTGAATGATCATGATGATGTCATGATGTGCACCTCACAAAAATGTGACAGTAAAGTATTCAAAAGATAAAAGGTGCGTGCACATACACATGCATACTAGTGCACACATACACACACACACTCTCTCTCTCACACACACACACATGCACAATCTCTCCCCCCCCTCTCTCTCTCTCTCACACACACACTCTCTCTCTCACATACACAAGCTCTTTGTCACACACACACACACACACACACACACACACACACACACACACACACACACACACACACAGCACACACACACACACACACACACACAGCACACACACCGGTAGCATTATTGCAGTCATGAGAAATACCAGAACAATTGGAATAATCATTCAACGTAACATCAGTCAGCTGCAGGTTTTAACATCAAACTAACAATGGTTTCATTGCAGCTTGCACACATGTGTTTTGCTTGCCTTTGCAAGAACTCGGGTCTTCAACACTCATCAAATCAGAAACGCTGGCATCGCACTTAACTAGGATTAACACGCACAGGAATTAATTAGCACTCCAAATATGTAACGCAACAACAAAGACCTGAGTCACCTACTGTAACTCCCACCTGGCATGCATGTAATTACAAGGTACATAATATGGAGGATGTACCTCTGGTGGAGTTTATGCACATTGTATTTACACGCATGCCAGGTGAGAGTTACCGTAGGCAACTCAGGTAATTGTTGTTTACCTGTGTTATGTATTTCAAGCACTAATTATTGTGTGAGCTGGTTTGGCCTAGCAGTAAGGCGTTAAGCTGGTAAGCAGAGGGACCTCGGTTCTTGAATCTGCTTCGGCTCTCCTTTCTCTTCAGAAGTTGTGGTCTGTGGACACTGTCTTGTGACTTTGTCCCTCACCATTATGAAACATTAAAATGGCTCTCATCGCTGCCCACCTTAATGCAGAAGTCATTCTGGTGGTGACAGTGTAGCAATAGGTATATAATCTCCCTCCCCCCCCCCCACCTCCATACCCCTTTTCCCCCTTCTCCCCATCCTAATAATTAAGCCTTTCTGTGGACATTAAGCACCATGTTTACTTTTCACTAATTAACTCCCTTGTGTGCTGATTCTGCACAAGCATTCTGGGCCTCATTCTGTTTCAGTAAGTAGCTTGGTGTTTTACGCCCAGTCAACCATTACAGTTATATCAGGGCAAGATTTTTTACACTTGACTAGAGTTTTTGAACACTTGTCCAATCACTAATCATGGCCTACCCCTGCAGAAGTGTAGACAGTGGAAATTATTTTGCTTCACTCTGAAAGGTTACATTAAAAGTGGAATGAAAGTCAACGCACAAGTTGGCCTTAACGCTTTGAAAACGTGCAAATATTTCAATCTTCTGGCTTCATTTGATTGTTCTATCAACTTTTATACATAAGAAGTATTTATTTATTTTCAATTTGAACTCCATGCTCTTTATTGACAACGCAGAGCAGAAAAAAAAGGCTGGCTTTTCATTTGATATTTTTCCACACATTTTAGCCTTGTTCATGACGTTACTGGTACGGAGTGCAGGGCACACAGTGGCAGCACTCTTGGTCTTATTTTCATAACTTTCAAACATCAAGTTTTAACAACGGGGACCAGACATCAAAGAAAAAACATCCGCAAGTCTTTTCTTTAAAAAAATTCAATTCCTTAAAAACAAAACAAACAAAAGAGTTCCTACTGAGTGGTTCAGTGAAGCTGGTTTGCTAGAGTGAATGCCCTTTGTAATCTTTTGCGCAAGAAGTTGTGAGAGGTTGCAGCGTCATTTCTGGGCTGATTTCTGAGTAGTAGTTGAAACTAGAATTTCGAAGCAGTACAAATGCCACCACTGTTGCAGTTGCAAAAATTGCTGGGGGAAAGGGGATGGAGGGTGGAAAAAGAGTGTCCTTGCATCATTTTTTGGCTGACAAGAAGATCGCAAGTTCGTGGAAAAAATGCGTTTTGGGGCATCCTACTGGGCGATTCAGGCGGGGTTGTTAACTCCCTTGACTTTTGCCCGGCATTGCTTAAGTCCCTTGGCTGCTTTTACTTCCGGTGCATACTTTCTTCACAATGGAAGGCGGTGACAGTGAATTTGCAAGTTTTATACTGCCAATGTTAAAGGCATTTTTGGAGGCCCGTAGTCATAATGTGTCTGGAACACACCTTCTCAGTGCAACAGTCAGAGTGTACTCTTTACTGACTTTAGTTACTCCCTGCCGCCTGCCTGATCTGACCTCATTAGCCCCGCTGGGGTCAGTTTCAGGCCCGCGCTGGGGTCAGTTTCAGGCCAGCGCGGGCTTTCTAGGGGCCTGTTGCCTGGCTACAAGATGGTTTCAAAATGGTGGCTGCAACTTCAAGATTCAACCCCCCCTCCCCTTACTTTCACAAAGATTTCACACCATTCTTCACACCTCAGCATCTTTGGGATGTTATCTTCTGTTTACTCTCATGCCAGACTGCCCCCTGGCACCTCTTGGTCAAGTCTGACAGCTTTAATTTATGTTTTGTTAGGTTGTAAACATTGATGGTGCCACAATCAATTCCTCCCTTCCTTTTCACTTAAGGGAATTATCAGACCTCATAAATTAAGACCAGAGGTTTTCCCAGATGGTGTGTAGTGGTCCCTGCACTCTCCAGGCTCTGATCTTCACATTGCATGCTGACAAACATGGGAGTAATTAGCTGACAGGTCAGGAGGGGCTGTAAAAGAGACCCCGGTGTCAGTATCCCTACCACTTGGCCTTGCCCACAGGCAGACACACAACGCCTTGTTGTGGAATGGATACCTGTGTTTGGATACCAGTGTTTTTGATAGTACTCCTGCAATGTTTTGAATGCTATTTCAGTTGTTTTGTTGACAAAACTTTACAGACGTCAAACGTAAGGAATATACAGTACACAATGGGTGTGCTGTAGAGTAGCTCAGTTGTGCTTATCAGTGTTGAAGGGTGTGGATTACCAGACCACCACAGCCAAGGTAATTCAATTTACTTTCTGAAACCACTTTGTATGTCTGTCTAGTAGTGGTTGTTCTTTATGGCGCTGTTCTTAGTCTGACTGCAAAAACCTCTGTTTGGTACTTATTGGTAAACAAACATCAGTGTAATAGCCCCTTTTGACTCCACTAATAGTTTTTTCCTTCCAAACCAGTTACACTAAAGTGTCAAAAGTGCTATGTTTGTCATCTGCAGTTTCTACAAAGTTATCTTAGTAACTTCTTTGATTGCAATGAAGACGGAAACACATACAAATGACCATGTAACCCCATCCTCCACTGTGTACTGTCTGCCAAGCACTGCTACAGGCAACAGTCAGACTCCTGCTGGCACAGAGCTAAATAGCTGCCTGGCGTGCCTGGTGCTATTTATAGCTAGCTGGCCCAGAAAACTAAAGGGCTGCTTGGGTGAAGGTGTGGGAAATAAGCAATAACTTGCTGCTCGTGCTTTAGGATGCCCCAAAATGCATTTTTTCTATGAACTCGCAATCTTCTGGTCAGCCAAAAAATGACGCAAAAACACTTTATTTTCACCCTCCATCCCCTTTCCATGGTAATTTTTGCAACTGCAACAGTATTGGCATTTGTACTGCTTCACAATTCGAGTTTCAACTTCCACTGTTATACACAGTGTGAAGCAACGCCTACTCAGAAATCGGCCTGGAAGTGCACTGCGACCTCTCGCGACTTCTTTGCTGAAAGATTACAAAGCGCATTCACTCTAGCAAACCAGCTTTGCTGAATCGCCCAACAGCATGAGCAACAAGTTATTGCTTGTTGCCAGACACATTCTGACTACGGGCCTCCAAAAATGTCTTTAAAGTTGGCAGTGTAAAATTCGCAAATTCTCTGTCACCACCTTCCATTGTGAAGAAAGTATGCACCAGAAGTAAAAGCAGCCGATGTTGGGCAAAAGTCAAGGGAGTTAACAACCCCTCCTGAACCGCCCAATTGATAGGGCCTGTGATGTTTTGTCTTCCCTTGTCTGTTGGGTTTTATGTCAGTTTCACTTGTCCTGATGCTGTGTCACTTTGTTTCCCCTTTAACACTTAGAACATCCCTGTCACCAAGCTATTGGGGTTGTGACTAGCCAGAGATACAGGAAAGTC
>OY757551.1:18091540-18095332 GCA_963584105.1 Alviniconcha strummeri
TAGCTAGCAGACGATGCAGTCACGACCCATATGTTTCTTTTATAGTGGATCTGCTCATCTAGACAAAACAAAACAAAAGCGAGCCACCAGCCAAAATTAATGTTATACTGAGAGCTTGGAATTGTATTTGCTTCGGAAGGATTTATTTCTTGTTTTTTTCCCCTTCTTTCTCTTCCACCTTTTGTGTACATAGAAGACCTGGCACACTGGCTAAGAAATTACATAATAATAATAATAATAATATTTACAACAGGGGTGGGGGGGGTGGGGTGGGGGTTAAAAAAGGAGAAGTAATAATGACAAGTTTTTTGGTTTTGTTTAACATTTTGCAAGCATGATTGACAAGACAAGACTATGGTAACAAGACAGAAGTAAACTAAGTCAGTAAGAAAAACTGAACAAGAACAAAATGAAAGAAATAATCACACACACACACACACACACACACACACACACACACACACACACACACACACACACACACACACACACACACACACACACTTCAAGAGCCACATCAAATGTGGGGGTGGTAAGGGGTGGGGAAAATAAAATACTCACAGAGCAACGTTAAATACAGTTTTGAGCATGTAAATTTTTAACGGTAATGTCATTGATGTGGGACTCCAAGTTTCGTTAGTTTACTTTTCCTTAATAATCCAAGTCTTTTATCTAAACTAAAGTAGGGAAGTTTTTTGTTTTTAAGTACTGACAAATAATGGCGGAGAGTGACTCCAGTCGGGTTTTTGCTTCTGGGATTGTTTCAATAGCTGAGACTGGTAGTACGTAGTAGTCAGATACCTGAAAATTAGTTCTTGTCTGCTTCCTTCTGTTGTACCTTTCTGATTTATTTATTTCTCAAGTGATTACTGCATGATTCACAGAAAGTCAAGTAAGTGTTATTTACAACTAAACTTAAGAATTTGATGATTTAATCGGTGAGTATTAAGTGTATTTAATTGGTGAGTATTAAGTGTTAGTGTGCTGTTTATGTTGAAATAAATCTTTTTTACCTGTTTGTTTATATATTTCTTTGTTAATGATTTCAGAGAATGATCAGTTCCATCATCTTTAGGAGAGAATTGTTCCTAGAAAGTGAGGCAGGCCTCAACATCTACCATGAGGCCACACTTGGACTACAGTTTTTAACTTCTTTTCCTCATTCAAACAAGTCTACATATATAATCTAAAATTTGCCTAAATTTCCATTTGCTGTGCATTTTCCTTCTCTGATTAATGCTGAATCTTCAGATACCAGAACCATGGCTGTATCTCTTTCCATTCCAGAGTTTGATTTGCTTTAATGCTATTACCATCAAAGATTTGCAGTATATTTGTCCCCTTTTTTCTCATGGAAACTTGCCTCTGTAGGTAAAATTTAGCTTGCACTTCTTTAGACTTGTGAATTTGTATTGTCTAATTAATGCTGAATCAATTGATACCAGAATTATGGTTGTACCTCTTTCCATTCCCATGTTATGTTTGATCTTGTCATGGTACCATCAAAGATTGGCGATTGGACAATGTCAAAATTAGTGATTTTTCCATTTTTGGCACTCTGCATCTCAAAAATTTGAGTAAGGATGACTACTGAAAAAAATTGTGTTTAGTCTATGTTGTGCAGACATTGTGTAAAACAAGTTGGGTGGATGTGTGACCAATACTTTTTATGCTAGAGCCATACAAAAATGGCATTTTGTAAAATGTGCCTAAAACGCCTAAAATGATGACTATTAGAAGGGTGATATCTCAAAAAATATTATAGATAAATTAATGAAATTTGGTTTGTGTACTTGCCTTGTGACCCTCTTTAATATCACATATTAATGGATTGCATTGCTTGCTGTTCAAAATTTGGCTGGACCTACCTACACAAACACACACTCACTCGGAGGCAGACATATACACACACTTGGACCCTTGCACATTTCTCACACTAATATACCATATTCATGAAAAGTTTCCAGCAAGTCTTTCGATGCTACAGGTATGAGGTCTCGATTTAAACTGATGATGCGTCCAACAGCCAGGGGCGTTTTCCTAAATCCAAGAATTCTGAAATGAAAACAAATAATTGTCTCAAAAGAAAAAGACACATGCTATTAATCAAAGAAATAACAAAACAAAACTTTACCTCATCTCAAGGTTTCAAGGTTTTCAAGGTTTTATTGAGCTTTTGGCCCCTGAGGGCTAGAAAACAAAGTTACATTTGCACACTACATTCCTTATGAACAAGTACATGAGTTCTACTAATAAATAACTACCACACAAGAAGAACCCTACGTATCACACATGGCAATTTGCAGTCATTAATAATGACAATTACTGAGGACGCATACAAAAATTAATATATATACACACACACATACACAATCACACACACACATGTATATATATATATACACACACACACAACCCCCCCCCCCCCCCCCCGCCCCCCCCCAACCCCCCCCAAAAACACACCAAAAAAACACAAAACACACACACACATAAAGGCAAACTGTACACAGATGCATGCAGGCACACACAAATGCATGCATGCATGTGTGCACTCACTCACTCACACATGCATGCACGCATGCATGCACGCACTCACGCACACACACACACACACACACACACACACACACACACACACACACACACACACACACACACACACACACACACACACACACACACTCACTCACTCACTCACTCACGCACTCACACACACACACATACTCCACATCACACACACCTGGACAGGTGAAAAGCTGCTATTTCCCCATTGTGTCGATCCCTGCCAGCAAAGGGCTGTCCCTGGACAATGTAATCCCTGTCATACCTGAATAAATGTCAGGACAAGAAGTTCGTTAGCAGGACTTTAACATCCCGTCAACTGCACAGGATCACCTCAGGATGATCCAACTTTCTTTGTCACAAGCAAACACACATATGAAGTAATATGCCTAACAAGCACACAGAGAAAGAAGGAAACAAGATATATGCTATTAATAAAATAAGATATATAATTTATATGAAATGCACTTGCAATGCTAGGTAATGTACACACACACACACACACACACACACACACACACACACACACACACACACACACACACACACACACACACACACCCCTCCCCCACCAGCTGCCAAACAACAACAACAACAAGCAAAAACTCCAGGAAAAAAAAAAAAAACAGAAAAAAATACTGCCTCACCCACCCATCCACCTAGCCCCAATTCAGTCTGTTAAACTCTACAGTATCCACCTGATAATTTGTCTATCTACTGTTTGGTTTGCCATAACAAAGGTGTGCAACTGGGATAACATAATCTTTGATATAAAGTAATGGTCAAAAGAAGAAGAAGAAGAAGAAGAAGAAGAAGAAAAGACTTTAAAAATTAAAATGTGTTCTTCTGTTGCTGAAGAATTCAATCCAAACTTTCCCTGTAGCATGTTCACACCTCAGCATGCCCATTTGCTTTCAAGAAAGGCAATTTACCCTTCAAGAAAGAGGACTGACGCTTCAGCAAGGCAATTTACCTATAAACAAAGGCAATTCATCCTTCAACAAATGTGATTGACCCTTTCAGAAAGAGGATTTACCCTACCCTTCAAGAAAAATGTGATTTAACCTGAAACTGTGGAAAGTGAGTAACCCATCAAGAAAGGCGATTTACCTTTCAAGAAAAATGATTTACAGTTCAACAAAGGCAATTTAGCCATCAAGAAAGGTGTCTTACCCATACCCTTCAACAAAGACAATTAATTTTACTCTGCAAGGAAGAGTTACTCTGCAA
>OY757551.1:18105532-18108032 GCA_963584105.1 Alviniconcha strummeri
CCCTGCTGTTGGTTATGAGAATGTTTACAGTCATGCTGACATCACGTGTTATGACGGTGCCGGTGGGACTGTGTGTGTGTGATGTGCGCTCACGCTGGTGTGTGTGTGTGTGTGTGTGTGTGTGTGTGTGTGTGTGTGCGTGCGTGTGTGTGTGTGTGTGTGTATGTGTGTGTGTGTGTGCGTGCGTGTGTATGTGTGTGCGTGCGTGCGTGTGTGTGTGTGTGTGTGTGTGTGTGTGTGTGTGTGTGTGTGTGTGTGTGTGTGTGTGTGTGTGTGTGTGTGTGTGTGTGTGTGTGTGTGGAGTGGTGTACACTTTCATAAATACAGATATTTTTATATTATTTTTTTTACATTGTATATATTTTTACATCAAGCTACTATGTATAAGTTGTACCTTTTGGGGTAGATGGTGGGTGGTTGTTCGGAACTTTATTAGCATGAATGTTTTTGCCATTTTTGGTTTGTGAAAACGTACATGTATCTAGCGCTATGAACACGCAAAGTGTTTACCTGGAAGTGTTATGCTCCATTCATTCATTCGTTCATTTTCTCCGTCAATAGAATTCCGTTAACTGTTTATGCTGAATTTGTAACCTGTGTTATGTGAGTGACGATTAGCCGGACTGTATGTACGAGACGCTTGGGTGTCACCGCTGGCCGATCGGGTTCTTTGATCTTGTCAGTATCAGCGACAGTGTCAGTATCAATATCAATGTTAATAATGTTAGTAATAATGGGTATATACGTAGAGTGCCTAACTCACACAGACTCTAAGTGCTTAGCCATTCTTTAAATGTACATGTTTTCACTATTAAACGCATACAACACACACACACACACACACACACACACACACACACACACACACACACACACACACACACACACACACACACACACACACAGACTCGTACCTCATGTTCTCTTGCACAGCACAGTCTAACTGCTTGTATGTAGTCACACGCACGTTGCACTTAACAAAGGCGATGGAAAAGGAAATATGGGGAGGGGGTTAGATGGAGGAATGGTACTGTGGACCAGGAAAAGCGGTGCAGGTGGTGGAGGTGGGGGGTGAGATGGCCTGTGGGGGTGACTAAGAAATTAGAAAAGAAGAAGTGAAATTTTCAGCTGCCACCGAACAGACGCAGTTGTCTCCCCTAGCCTTGTGAAGTGTGTTTAGTCTGGCAGCCTGTTCCAGAGACCTTGGCCACAGCATTGCGCAATGACGCTCACGCCTGGGTACTTTTTGTTGGTGTTCTCGCCGAATCCAGACAATCTGGCACCGTCCACAGGACCTTACTTTGGAGATTCGTTCGTTAGTGTTCCATTCTGTCTCTCCGGCAAGCAGCCTTTGAGACCAGTCCCGGGTTCAGGTCTCCTGGGAAAAATGGCACCATTTTCTCGTCGCTCCGGCGTCTGGCGGAGAGAAGAAGGAATATGTCTTCTTTTCATCTGTCACCTCGCCAGCGTCCCCGGCTTCATTTGGTCCAGAGCCAAAATGGGTCTCAAGTGGGATGTTTGTTGTCATTTGGTCCAGTGCCAAAATGGGTCTCAGCTAGTGTCCGTCTTCATTTGGTACAGTGCCAAAAATAATGGTCTCAATTAAAGTGTCCGTCTTCATTTGGTCCAGTGCCAAAATGGGTCTAAAGTAGAATGTCCGTTTTCATTTGGTCCAGTGCCAAAATCGGTCTCAAGTGGAGTGTCTGTCTTCATTTGGTACAGTGCCAAAATGGGTCTCAGCTAGTGTCCATCTTCATTTGATCCAGTGCAAAAATGGGTCTCAAGTGGAGTTCCGTCTTCATTTGGTCCATTGCCAAAACGGGTCTCAAATGGAGTGCCCGTCTTCATTTGGTCCAGTGCCAAAATGGGTCTCAAGTGAAGTGTCCATCTTCATTTGGTCCAGTGCCCAAACGGGTCTCAAATGGAGTGTCCGTCTTCATTTGGTCCAGTGCCAAAATAGGTCTCAAGTGGAGTGTCTGTCATCATTTGGTCCAGTGCCAAAATAGATCTCAAGTAGAGTGATGTACATATGCGCGCTACTGTTGTAGTATGAGTAGCTCTTACGCGTAAGCTGAATAATTTACGTGCCTGTTGCACATATGTGTTGTACATGTGTGCTGTACACGTGTGTTGTACAACTTCGCGCTGTACTGATGCAGTTCAAGCAGCTGGCGCTGACGTGGCTGGAGCTGGTGCTTTGTACATCCGCATGCTGCGCTGGTGTATTGTACACCCGGATGTGTAGTACAGCTTATCGATGTACTATTTGCAGTTCGAGCAGCTGGCCCTGACGTGGCTGGAGCAGCATGTTGTATGATGTACTTGAGTGATGTACATATTGGCGCTGTAATATTTCAGTTCGAGCTCCTGGCCCTGACGTGGTATGATGTACTTGTGTGATGTACATCTTGGCGATGTACTTGCGTGATGTACATCTTGGCGATGTAGTGTTTCAGTTCGAGCAGCTGGCCCTGACTTGGCTGGAGCGGCAGTATTTTGT
>OY757551.1:18110850-18120850 GCA_963584105.1 Alviniconcha strummeri
GGTGCTTAACGTCCACAGAAACAATAAGGTTTATTCGGGACGGAGAGATGGGAAGAGGGGGAGGGGAGGGGTATGGAGGTGAAGTAAACGTGGTGTTTAACGTCCACAGAAACCATAAGGTTTATTAGGGACGGGGAGAAGGGGGGGAACGGGGTATGGAGGTGAAGTAAACATGGTGCTTAACGTCCACAGAAACCATAAGATACGGGGTAAGCCCGGTGGGCGTGAAGCGATCTGTGTAGTCACGCTTGGTTGACGTCTATACCTTCCACCTGCACACAGGTACGGGGTAAGCCTGGTGGGCGTGAAGCGAGACCTGCCAGGCTAGACAGCTCTTTCGAACTGTGTAGTCACGCTTGGTTGACGTCTATACCTTCCACCTTCACACAGGTACGGGGTAAGCCTGGTGGGCGTGAAGCGAGACCTGCCATTTAGACAGCTCTTTCGAACTGTGTAGTCACGCTTGGTTGACGTCTATACCTCCCACCTGCACACAGGTACGGGGTAAGCCTGGTGGGCGTGAAGCGTGACCTGCCGGGCAGCTCCATCCAACTGAACCCGGGCCCTCGACACATCATGCGGAAGGCGGACATCTGCTTCTACATGAACATCACCAAGGAAGAGAACTCCGCCTTCATCCTGGCCAACCCCAACAACGACGACCGGGCCATGGACAAGGGCAGGGTGCCCCAGGCCACAGAGTCCGCCAGCAGGGTGGCCAGCATGATCGCCAGTGTTGGTCAGTATGTGTGTGGGGTGGGGGAGGGAGAGGTGCGCGCGCGCGCGCGCGCGCGCGTGTGTGTGTGTGTGTGTGTGTGTGTGTGTGCGCGCGCGCGCGTTCTTTTGAACCTGCTATATAAAAGGCGATCAATAACAACAACAACAACAACAACAACAGTTCTCCGACTTCCTTGCTGTGCACGTTGCAGGCACCGTGGCCCTGGAGCGAACAACAACAACAACGACAACTCTCTCGTTGCATGGCCCAACTGTTCTGTTGTTAATGTATTGTTACATATGAAATAAAGGCAATATCCACTTTTAGCCTCGTCGGTTTGCTTTCTTCAAATGGTTTGAGGACAGCGAACCGACGGGGCTAAAAGTGGATATTGCCAATAAACTGTGTTTAAACCAGCAGCAACTCGCTGACTTCCTTGCTGTGAACGTTGCAGGCACGGTGGCTCTGGAACTCCAGCACACGCGCATGACGGAGCAGAGTCTGGGTCGGCAGAACAGCAAGCGGAACCAGCTGAGCCTTCCCAAAGGCCTCAACATCCAGAGCCTGCAGAAGCGGCCCAGCATCGCGCCCGTGCCAGCCATGCTGGAGGCCAACAACATCCACATCAACATCACCGGCTCCGAGACGGAGGAGGAGGACGACGACGCGGCCAGCGATGACGACTTCCCTGAGTAAGTGAGCACGACAGTGTGAACACCGCGATGACTTGGTGAACACGATAATGTGATTGATACCATTATTACTTCCCTGAATAAGTGAGAACGACAGTGTGAACACCGCGATGACTTGGTGAACACGATAATGTGATTGATACCATTATTACTTCCCTGAATAAGTGAGAACGACAGTGTGAACACCGCGATGACCTGTAGAACACGATAATGTTAACGCACTTGTGACTTTCCTGAATAAGTGAGAACGACAATGTGAACACCGCGATGACCTGTAGAACACGATAATGTTAACGCACTTGTGACTTTCCTGAATAAGTGAGCACGACAATGTGAACACCGCGATGACTTGGTGAACACGATAGTACCATTATGACTTTCCTGTGTAAGTGAGCACAACGGTGTGAACACCACGATGACTTGATGAACACTATAATGTTAACATACTTGTGACTCCCCTGAGCACGTGAGCACGACAATGTGAACACCGCGATGACTTGGTGAACACTATAATGCTAACACAGTTGTGACTTCCCTGATTAAATGAGCATGACCGTGTGAACACCGCGACGACTTGGTGAACACGATAATGTAATTATGCGCATGCGCACTCGCACACCAGCCCGAGCGCATGTCGCATAATGTCATTAATACCATTACAACTTCCCTGAGTAAATTAATGAGCACGACAAAGTGAACACCACAATGCTCTGTGAACACGATAATAATTATGATTAATGCCGTTCGAGGATTACAAAATTTCCCTTGCAAACTTAGGTCATCAGTCACACTCTCATCTTTCAATTTATCTGTGAAATCTTACTCTTCAACTTATCCAACTGACTCTGTGTGTGTGTGTGTGTGTGTGTGTGTGCGTGCGTGCGTGCGTGCGTGCGTGCGTGCGTGCGTGCGTGCGTGTGTGTATGTGTGTGTGTGTGTGTGTGTGTGTGTGTGTGTGTGTGTGTGTGTGTGTGTGTGTGTGTGTGTCTGCGCGCGAGCCATCGTGTATGCACGCTCGTTTGTTTTGACTGTCTTTTCATTCTTTGTTCTTTGCTTTACATTGTTACTATTACTACCGCTACTGCTGCTGCTGCTGCTACTGCTACTACCACCACTACTACTACTACTGGTGTACAATATATAATACTGTATGTAATGCCTATTTCAGATATGTGCGCGGTTTCCCACCCATCACCCCATACGTGGGGACGAGTCCAACCCTGTGTCACCTGATGCGCGAGAAACGTCCGTTGTGTTGCATGCAGCTGGCCTGCGTGAGTATATCGTGTGATTATAGCCAACTAGTGTCAGTGTTCCTCTCCTCCATAGCCTCCCCGTCCCTGATAAGCCTTATGGCTTCTGGGAACGTCAAGCACCATGTTTACTTACTTACTTACTTACTTACTTACTTACTTACTTACTTACTTACTTACTTACTTACTTACTTACTTACTTACTTACTTACTTACTTACTTACTTACTTACTTACTTACTTACTTACTTACTTACTTACTTACTTACTTACTTACTTACTTACTTACTTACTTCAGTGTTCGACATCCACCTCACATTCCGAGCACCGCTTTCCGGCACCTTCCTCCAGACTGCCAGAATTGGTTACACCACTGAAGGGGCACTCTTTATTTGCGCGCAGCTGTCCATGCACCGACGCTGTCGGTGTTCCCCGAATGGTTTGGGTACTCATAAGACTGTGGAATCAACGTAGCGTCCAAGTACGAACGTAAACATGAAGCGCGTTCGCCCCGGTAAAAAGAAACGAAAAAAAGGTTCCATCTCGATTCAGACGGTTTTGATTTTATTTGTGCTGGCGTAAGCAACGTGGACGGTTATAAAAGAAACGCCTGATATAATTTGAGTTGTCTGTTACAACCTTTCTGCCATTTTAGCACCAACGAAAAACTGTCCGTTTGCTGACAGCTTTTCGAGACATATGGCGTAATCTGTTATGGTAGTGGTTGGAGGACGGGTGTTGTAAACTACTGCTTGGACTTTGCATCCATCTTCAAGGATTGCTGTGGATGTCCTGCCCTGGACATTCTGGAGTGAAAGGAAATGACCGAGCAGACAGACTGGCAGACAAAGGAACCATCACAAGTAGCTTTCGTCTCGGAAGATCTGAAGTGTTGAGAAGCTTGAGCCACTACCTGCGGGCCCAAAGCCAAGTACATCACATCATCGACCGCCTGTATGACAGAAGCGTGGAAAGTGGAAGCGTTCGACGATCTTCCCTAATCTAAAGAATGAGACAGGGCCCTCGTCAATCGGACGAACATTGCAAGTGTTTCGGAGGCAATGTTGGAGAAACCTCTGAGAGCCGGAGTTGAGCGCATATGGGCTTTTACGAGGGCATAGATACCATCTTGAACTGAACTGAACTAGACTATAGCCAATTGATAGCGATCGCGATGTGCTTCGAAGCACATGCACACACCCCACGTCTTGTTTTATCGTCGTGTCTTCATCTGCGTAGTTGTCGCCATCAGCCAAGACTGGATAATAATATATTATAGGTTGTCTGTCTGTCTGTCTGTCTGTCTGTCTGTCTGTCTGTCTGTCTGTCTGTCTGTCTGTCTGTCTGTCGGTGTCTCTGTCTCTGTCTGTCTGTCTTTCTGCCTGTCTGTTTCTCTTTCGCCCTGATATAACCGTAATGGTTGACTGGGCGTACAACACCAAATTACTACTACTATTCTCTGTCTGTCTGTCTGTCTGTCTGTCTGTCTCTCTTTCTCTCTCTCCCCCCACCCCCACCCCCCGTCTCTCAGTTCTGACCAACCACTGCGCGGCGGTTTCAGGAGTGTGCCCACAACCACTGCCAGACCGCCAAGGACTACAACTGGCCCAACCCCACCATCGTCATCGCAGCAGACTACGCCGGCTCGGGCCTCTACAACTTCATTGTGCCTTTACGTTCCCACGCCCGCCCCAAGAAGTCCCTCCACCCGATAGTGCTCTTACTGGGCAGAGCGTGAGTGTATAGAAATTATATAACTTAATTATCATGTATCGCACAGCTAGGGAGCCCAGCTTTGTACATCTCAGTGGTGCGCATACTGGGCAGAGCGTGAGTGTACGAAAATTATATATCTTAATCATCACGTATCGCACAGCTAGAGAGCCCAGCCTTGTACATCCCAGTGGTGCTCTTACTGGGCAAAGCGTGAGTGTATCAAAATTATATACCTTATCACAAGGTTTCAAGCGTTTTTACAGGTCAATTTTCCCAAATCAGCGTCTCTGCCAACTCTGCCATTTACAACCAAAAGACGTTGACTAATACAAAAATCAATGAGCGCATGGCCAAAGCTATTCTTACCTACGTCCTGCGACCTTCTGTCTTGTTGGATATTGTACATTTTCATGAGTTGTACCAACATCATCCAGTACATTATCTAAAGCCGCAGTATCCCAAATATAGTCGCTCGAATCCCCAGTTCTTGCGTTTAAATAACCAATGATAAGGACGTTATACAGGTTTATGTGCAGAAGTGTTTTTTCCAACTCACTAAAAGAGCTTCTGTTACGTATCGCACATCTAGAAAGCCCAGCCTTGTACATCTGAGTGGTGTGCTTACCTGGCAGAGCGTGAGTGTATAAAAATTATATACCTCATCACGTATCGCACAGCTAGAGAGCCCAGCCTTGTACATCTCAGTGGTGTTCTTACTGGGCAGAGCGTGAGTGTATAGAAATTATATACCTTAATTATCACGTATCGCACAGCTAGAGAGTCCAGTCTTGTACATGTGAGTGGTGTGCTTACCGGGCAGAGCGTGAGTACATATAATATACCCATCACGTACCGCAGAAGTATGGAGCCTAACTTTGTACACCTCTGTGGTGCTGATACTGGGCAGAGCGTGAGTGTACGAAAATTTTATTCCTTAATTATCACGTATCGCACAGCTAGGGAGCCCAGCCTTGTACATCTGTGTGATGCTCTTACTGGGTAGAGCGTGAGTGTATAAACATTATATAGCTTAATTATCACGTATCGCACAGCTAGAGAGCCCAAACTTGTACATCTGTGTGATGCTCTTACTGGGCAGAGCGTGAGTGTATCAAAATGATATACCTTAATTATCACATATCGCCCAGCTAGAGAGCCCAGCCTTGTACATCTCAGTGGTGTTCTTACTGGGCAGAACATGAGTGTATAAAAATTATATACCTTAATTATCATGTGTCGCACAGCTAGAGAGCCCAAACTTGTACATCTGTGTGATGTTCTTACTGGGCAGAGTGTACAGAAATTATATACCTTAATTACCACGTATCGCCCAGCTAGAGAGCCCAGCCTTGTACATCTCAGTGGTGTGCTTACCGGGCAATACTGTTGTGTTTGTTGTATTGTTCTCTTAACTTTATGTTATGTATTATTATTTTACGAGTCCGCCATGACCACAACAAAATTGCCCCTTGAGGCATGATTAAAGTTTTTTTTATTTTTTAAATGAATTGAGAATAGAGTGTGAGTACATATAATATACCCATCATGTACCGCAGAATTATGGAGCCTAACTTTGTACACCTCTGTGGTGCTGTTACTGGGCAGAGCGTGAGCGTACAAAAATTATATTCCTTAATTATCTCGTATCGCACAGCTAGAGAGCCCAAAATTGTACATCTCAGTGGTGTTCTTACTGGGCAGAGCGTGAGTGTATAAAAATTATATACCTTAATTATCACGTATCGCACAGCTAGAGAGCCCAGCCTTGTACATCTCAGTGGTGCTCTTACTGGGCAGAGCGTGAGTGTATACAAATTATATACCTTAAATTATCACGTACCGCACAGCAAGGGAGCCCAATTATAAACCTTGTACATCTTTTCTTGTCTTTTTGTCAACAGTCCCCAAACAAGTTGAATATTTACCTCGTTTTTTGTTGTTGTTGCTTTTTGTCAACAGTCCCCGAAAAAGTTGAATATTTACCTTGTTTTTCTTTTTCTTTTTTGTCAATAGTCCCGAACAAGCCTTCCTAGAAATGATGTCCTATTTTCCTTTGGTGTACTGGATGATCGGGAGCATTGACTGGTGAGTGTTCGTGTTTTTATTTATCAGAATAAAAGACGTGGAAAAAGATGTTAGTGGTGAACATGTGTTGGAGGGGAGCGTCAAATAGAAATAGAAAATATAATTTATTTGAAGACTAGGTGTATGTGTGCGTGCGTACGTGCGTGCCTGTGCGTGTGTGTGTGTGTGTGTGTGTGTGTGTGTGTGTGTGTGTGTGTGTGTGTGTGTGTGTGTGTGTGTGTGTGTGTGTGAGTGTGTGTGTGTGTGTGTGTGTGTGCGTGTATGTGTGTGTGTGTGTGTGTGTGTGTGTGTGTGTGTGTGTGTGTGTGTGTGTGTGTGTGTGTGGTGTGTGTGTGTGTGTGTGTGTGTGTGTGTGTGTGTATGTGGTGTGTGTGTGTGTGTGTGTGTGTGTGTGTGTGTGTGTGTGCGTGTGTGTGTGTGTATATGTGTGGTGTGTGTGTGTGTGTGTGTGTGTGTGTGTGTGTGTGTGTGTGTGTGTGTGTGTGTGTGTGTGTGTGTGTGTGTAAACAAAATTTGAGTTGTTCATATTCAGCTGTACTAGATTAAGAACATTTTAAATATGCGCGCGCGCACACACACACACACACACACACACACACACACACACACACACACACACACACACACACACACACACACACACACACACACACACACACACCACACATATACACACACACACACACGCACACACACACACACACACACACACACACACCACATACACACACACACACACACACACACACACACACACACACACCACACACACACACACACACACACACACACACACACACACACACACACATACACGACACACACACACACACACACACACACACACACACACACACACACACACACACACACACACACACACGCACGCACGCACGCACGAACGCACGCAGGCATTTACACGTACACAGACATACGCATTAGAACACAAAAACAAATGCAGCAAAACAACAATAGCAACAACAAATAAAATCCAGCATTGTTTGATGTACATGACATGCGCCCTATGGTAGCAGCAAAGGTATTCAGAAGCAAACCGAGAGGTGCTTTCTCCCTTTATACTCTGTCTCTGGACGACCTGCTTGTTTATGATGTTAACTGTAACGTGGAATATTATTATAGTTGAATAATGTTGAATAAAAAACAACACCCTGTGTTACCTTTAATGTCTCCCCGTGAGCAACTGTCAAAGAGGAGATAATGGCTTTATGTGCCAATTGCCCTTCAACTTCCCGTTAAAAGTCCAAAAGACTTGCAAGCGTCAAAATACATAAATGGTTAAAAAGAATATATGCTATTTCTTAGGACGAAGCATTATGCGAATTATTCTTTGGGTAATCCCTTTTCATGCTGCAAAACAACACTTAAAGAACAGTTAAACGGTGAAAAATGGGATATAGAACTAGGGTACGTATCTGCTTCTGATAAAGCTGTGCTGTTTTCGTGTCCAGTGCTGGGAAGAATGTACAATATTGTTATTATCACCGTTTACCTGTTGTTTTGTTGGTTTCAGAAAGGGACTTACCTCAAAAATTCGCACACGTTTTGTATTGCCAGATTAAGTTAGCGTGTTTTTGTTGTTGTGTTTTGTTTTGTTTTTACCCGTTTATGTGTTTTGATTCTGACGCATTTATTCCTGATATAACCCTATGTGGCTGACTGGGCTCAAAGCACCAATTAACTACCTACCTACCTAGCCTTTATTCCTCCTCCTTTTCTTCTATCTCTCTCTCTCTTTCCTCTTCAGCCTTGACGATCTGCTGAGAGCAGGCATCAACGCCACAGAGAATGTGGTAGTGGTCAACAAGGAGACGTCCAACTCGGCGGAAGAGGACACGCTGGCTGACTGCAACACCATCGTGGGCGTGCAGACCATCTTCAGGCTCTTCCCCAAGTCCAACATCATCACCGAACTCTCCCAGGCCTCCAACATGAGGTTCATGCAGTTCAGAGCTGACGATCTCTACGCTCTCTCCATATCCAAGCAGGAAAAGGTAGGATTTGCGATCGTGTTCGGGTCGTGCTCAGGTAGCCATCCCATTCTGTCCCTCCCTCCCCCTTCCTTGCCCAAGTCCGTCTTGAGGCTCTTCAGACTCAGAATCAGAATATGTATTGTCCCAGTACAAGTTTGCAAGGAAATTTGTCTTACGGTGCACAGTAGGAAATAGAATAAACAATAGACTAATATTTTAACACGGCAACAAAGGCTCAAAATACACCAAAAACACACACAACATATTATTATCACAGCATTAAAAAGCAAATATTTATACAAGCATCTGTAATTAAACAATATTAGTCTTCTCCAAGCTCATCATCGTCAACGGGTTCTCCCAGGCTTCCAACATGAGGTTCATGCAGTTCAGGGCTCACGATCTCTACGCTGTCTCCATATCAAAGCAGGAAATGGTGTGAAAGGGTTGGCGATAGTGTTCGTTTCTTGCTCAGGTCAGCCTCCCCTTCTCTCCCTCTCCCTTCCTTGCCCAAGTCCGTATTCAGGTTCTTCTCCAAGCTCAGCATAGTCAGCGGGTTCCCCAAGGCCTCCAACATGAGGTTCATGTAGTTCAGGGCTGACGATCTCTACGCTGTCTCCATATCAAAGCAGGAAACGGTGAGAGGGTTTGCAATAGAGTTCGGGTCGTGCTGAGGCAGCCACCCCCTCCCTTCCCTTACCTCCTAGCTCCCTTTGTCGTCCGTCTTGGGGCTCTTCTTCATGCTCAGCATCGTCAACGGGCTCTGCAAGGCCCCCGGTGTAAGGTTCATGTAGTTTAAGGCTGACGATCTCTACGCTCTCTCCATACTGAAGCAGGAAAAGGTAAGAGGATTTACGATAGTGTTCGAGTCGTGCTCAGGTAGCCATCCCCCTCCCTTCCCTCGCCCCTCCCTTCATCGTTCAAGTTCGTCTCTTTCCGTTCTCCCTCCCTTCCTCGTCCAAGTCAATCTCTTTCCGTCCCCTCTCCCTTCCTCGTCCAAGTCCGTCTCAGTCTCTACCCCAAGCTCAGTATCATCACCGAACTTACCCAGGCCTCCAACATGAGGTGCATGCAGTCCAGGGCTGACGATTTCTACGCTCTCTCCATATCCAAGCAGGAAAAGGTGAAAGGGTTGGCGATAGTGTTCGGGCCGTGCTCGTGTCGCCCTCCCCTTCTTTTCCCTCCCCTCTCCCTTCCCTCGTCCATGACCGTCTCTTTCCGTCCCCTCTCCCTTCCTCGTCCAAGTCCGTCTCTTTCCGTCCCCTCTCCCTTCCTCGTCCAAGTCCGTCTCTTTCCGTCCCCCTCTCCCTTCCTCGTCCATGTCCGTCTCTTTTCGTCTCCTCTCCCTTCCTCGTCCATGTCCGTCTCTTTCCGTCCCCTCTCCCTTCCTCGTCCATGTCCGTCTCTTTCCGTCCCCTCTCCCTTCCTCGTCCATGTCCGTCTCTTTCCGTCCCCTCTCTCTTCCTCGTCCAAGTCCGTCTTTAGTCTCTATCCCAAGCTCAGCATCATCACCGAAATCTCCCAGTCCTCCAATATGAGGTTCATG
>OY757551.1:18125850-18128350 GCA_963584105.1 Alviniconcha strummeri
TGGGGGCCTTTGGGGCCTTTTTTTTTTTTTTTTTTTTTTTTTTTTTTTTTTTTTGTCATTTCGCTTCAGTTTAGACATTAATTTGGTTATTTGCATGTGGAATTAAACATTAAACTGAAACTACTGACGTGGTAGATGTTTTCCATATTAACACCTTGGTTCGCACGCAGTCTAAATTTTATACATAATTACCGTCACAAGAAAGAAAGCTTGAAAATGAAATTTGGTCGTAATAAAAACAACACCGTCTGGTCTAGTTTCCGTATGAGGTCATTAGTCTCTGTGACTAGCATTTGACACAGGCGTAGTCACTGATAAACTGGACATAAATAATTATACCGCTTACCATTTACAATAACCGTAAGTTTGCCACTTGACAGTAACTCACTTTGGTGTAGGTATATATCATATCAGGAGTAAAGGTCTGAGTTTTGTTTGCCTACAAATTGTAGGCTACATTTTGCTTGTGCGAGAACATTGGTAGTTTTGTTGAATTTAGTTTCACGAAAGAAATTTGTTAAAACAAATACATCCATTTTAATACAAAAAGCACAGCTAGCAAGATACAGTTGAAACTCTCGGTACCACATGTTTTTGACATTCTGGGTTAATATCCTTGGGTGTAGCTGGTGCTTTACACAAATAGTCCAGTATGCACGGCAATTCGATTGCTTCGTAGGTCTAGGCAAGGTTGTATGCATACAAACCCTCCCTGTCGTGACGTTTTAAAACACGCATTTTAACTCTGAAACCTTGAGAGTAATTAACTTGCACCTTCGCATGGCAGACTGTGGTAGAATACGTCAGTTAAGGCTTGAGTGCGAGCTTGCTTCACCTGTCATTTGTCCTACGTCTGTCACTTGGTACGCTGCAATATTTCACCGACCGAAGACAGATACACATGCCATGCTGATCACGGCTTTGAGATTTCCCATGGCTTGTTTAATTAGGACCATTTCGTGCCGGTCACGCTGGATCTCTGTCCAAACAGAATTTTAAACTGCGATAGCGTTTCATCAAATCGATTAATACTCATTCAGACGGCCCTTGCTCTTCCAGTTGCTGTCTGAGTGGCATGCATTTGGTGTTTTCATCTTCTAGCAACGTTGTCACTTTTTGAACTGCTTAACAAGGTGCCATGACAAACGAATGCAGTTAACAGAGTCGCATGCATGTAATTTTCCATTTTATAGGCCTACATTATGCATCGTTTCTGGTGTGAAATTTTCTTCTTTTTTTCTTCTTTTCTTCTGGCGTGGAATTGTATCTTGATTTGACTTGTCTGGTCTTAATTTGACTTGATTTGCATGCAGCCATTATGCATGTATTGGATATGGCGAGCTGCTTTCACGCAAAATGAACGCAAAAACTTGTCATTTGCTCTGTGCTTTTTCATTTACTTTGTTTTATGTGTAGCCTGGTGGCGGAGTGTTGAACTGAAATTCACCCTCAGATTGCAAATTAAGTCTAGATAGAGCAAAATGGATCGATACCACAGTGATACGTTTGGTTTGTCGGCTGGTTGATTTGTAGAGGAAACCCAAAGCAAAAAAGCTTTACGAGCCTTGCCGATATAGGAATTTTAAACTATAAAAAAATAAATATATATATAAATAAATAAAGGCAAACTCACAGCAGTTTTTACTGTCGATTTAGATTTCAGTTTGTTGATAAAGTCGCAGTAACACAGCCCTGAACGCCGCCATTTTTGTGTCTGGCAGTCTGTGTCAGTTACGTCATGAACAAAGCTGGCACAATGAGCCAACCTTTCTTTTTCTGCTTTTCATTAGTAAAGAGTGAACCAACATGGCCGAGCCCGGAGGAGCGCAATTAAAAAAGCAAAAATAAAAAATAAAAGGTATTTCTGTTTCATAAGTATTGATGAAAGAACCAAGCAAATCCTGCGAATGAAAGCCCATTTTTCTGCAGTTCCGGGCCATATTTCGTTTTTCCTTGGTGTCCCCTTTCAGTTGGTTGGTCGCTAGCTGGTGATGGCTGACTAGATTCGTATAGACGAACAGTCAAATCAAAGTCACGAAACTGGATGAATGAAGTGTGGTCAGTAGAGGTATCACAGGTTTCAGAATCCACGAACGATCACTCAAGGGAAGCGATTCGTGACTCGCCACCCTGAGTCTGCACAGACCCGGCTCATACCGTCCACGGTACCTTGAACCTCGCATGCAAGCCACACTACAGGGGAGATAAGTGCCACCAAGTCCTAACTTCGACAAAGGAGAATAATAATTATAAAAATGATTTTTTTTTTTTTTTTTTTTTTTTTTTTTTTTTTGGTATGACGCAAGTGGCTCAAAGCATTTGACAGTATATTCATTAAAAACAACAACCAAAATGCGCTTCGGGCTCACGTTAGGTGTAATCACCTTATAAATACTCTTTTACACTTGCGTTACATTACCTCTAACGCAACAAAGGTGTATTGCTCTAATTAGAAGCAAATTAATAGACAAAATAATTAATTATCGGGCTTCAAGATGGG
>OY757551.1:18133350-18140449 GCA_963584105.1 Alviniconcha strummeri
TCATTAAGGTGGGCAGCGATGACAGCCATTTTAATGTTTCATAATTGTGACGGACAAATTCACAAGACAGTGTCCACAGACCACAACTTTTGAAGAGAAAGAAGAGCCGAAGCGGATTTGAACCGAGGTCCCTCCGCTTACCAGCCTAACGCCTTACCGCTAGGCCAAACCGCCGCTCACAAAAATAAAAATAAAAGTGATAATGACAATGGTAACAGCAATAATAATATTGGTGTGTAGATAACAATAATAAAAACATAAACAAAGTAATGTTTTGGTGTGTATATATTGAAATAAGTCTTGGTGTGTCTAGCCTAAAATATTGTTGTTTGTTTGTTTGTTTATTTGTGTGTTGTTTTGTTCCTTTAGTTGGCATGACACTGTCGTGACAAAAAAATTCACGCCTTCGATAAAATGAAGAGAAAGGTTAATGATCGACACAACTATGTGAACTCTTTGTTGCATGCGAAGTGTTTCTTTTCGGAACTGGCTCACTGTTTTGCACCGAAAGTCAGGCTAGCATCTTTGTGGACAGGTTTATGCCACCGTAACTGCTCTTGACGTCTCCCTCCCACTCTCACCCCACCCCACTCCACGCCACACCCTTTCTTCTTCTTTTTCTCACGTTATGGAGATGTCCTCTTTGTCACTAACACTTCTTTGGTATTGTGGTGAATGTTTCTTCTTCTTCTTCTTCTTCTTCTTCTTCTTCTTCTTCTTCTTCTTCTTCTTCTCTCTCTCTCTCTCTCTCTCTCTCTCTCTCTCTCTCTCTCTCTCTCTCTCTCTCTCTCTCTCTCTCTCTCTCTCTCTCTCTCTCTCTCTCTGAAATCGTCACTGTGTTATCGCATTTTAATTTGTACCTGTGCAGAATCTTTGTCCCCAGTTACAATAATGCGTTAATTATTTGATAAAACTTTTTCTTTTTATTTTCCTTCTTTTTTCCCCCTCCAAATTGTAGGGACAGGCTTTATTTGATTTAGTGTTTTCAGACTTCAGTTGTTGTTTTTTCTTTTTTCTTTTTCTTTTACTTCTTCACATTTTACATTGATACTGCTACTGCCAGGTAAATCGTAATAAAGACGATGGTTGTAAATATTTATTCAGGAGCGCAGACATGATCAAATATTTACCAGCATCGTCATTATAGTCATTATTAATATAATCTTCATAATATATCAGAAAATGCGAAACAAAAAGAAACAAATTTATTACCCTATCAGTATTTTCTTTGTATACTTCTTCCTTTTGTTTATTATTGATAATATGCTTTTAGTTAAGGCGTGCAGACCATATACATTTATATTCAGAAGACGAGAGATCAAAAGGGACATTATTTTATTACCCTATTTGTATCTTCTAGTATTTTTTCCTTTAGTTTATTATTGCTAGTATAGTTTTGGTTAAGGAGTGCGGACCATATACGTTATATAATGAAAATGCAAAACAAAAAGAAAGATATTTATTACCTTATAGGTATCTCCTAATATTTCTTCCTTTAGTTTATTATTAATAATATGGTTTTAATATATATAGTCAAGGCGCGTAGATCATTTACAGTATATACAAAAAAAGCGAATGAAGAGAGACAGAAAAATATATATCACTCTGTTAGTATCATCTAATATTTTTTCATAGAGATGTTGTTTGTTATTACTAATATGTTTGTTGTTGTTTTGGGGTCTATTACTAATATGTTTGCTTGTTTTTTGGTCTGTTACTAATATGTTTGTTTTGGGGTCTATTACTAATATGTTTTGGGGTCTATTACTAATATCTTTCGCTTTGGTCTGTCTCGCCCATCTTGCCATGTGCTGTCTTGCCACATATTGTATCTTAATTTCCTAATCCTTTTCAATATCGGCGTTACTTGTTTGAGCTCACCTTATACTTGTCTTGTCGTTATTTTGTCGTACCTACACTGTAAATAAAATAAAAATAAATTTATGTTCTGCCTTGAAAGTGTGAAGCTGTTTCTGTTTCAGCGCTCGTATTTGACGGAAATTGCAAGAGTGTGTAAACTGGAGGGAAAAAAAAGAAGAAACAATAACGACTGCTGATGTTTTAAAACAAGATCCATACACATAAAGTTTTCAAAAGAACGCTATATATTAGGACAAAGCGCAACATGCGAATTTTCGGGGTAACCCTCTTTATCAGGCAGGCTACAAAACGACACTTAAACAACAGTTAAACAGTGAAAAACGACGAAAAAAGAGATGGAGAGCTAATTCACTTATCTGTATTTGCTTGACCTATGTTGGTTTCGTGCAGTAAGTCAACCAAAAACAAATAAGTGGCTTAGCTCTCCATCTCATTTTTTTCCTTCTCGTTTTACATCGTTTAACTGTTGTTTAAGCGTCGTTTTGTAGCTTGACAAAGGGGATTACGCCGAAAATTCGCATGATAGCGTTCTTTTGGACCTTTCGTGTGTTTGGATAGTGCATAAACTGATATAAACATCAGCAGACAATACTTTGTTAGAGTGTCGAAATAATTTGTAAGAAATCACCAGTCATACAAAAGAAGTTTTCAGTACTACTTGTCTTTATTTATTTCATTTTTTGTTTTTATATCTTTTCTGTTTCTCACGTGGACACTGCTGTTTTGATTATATATAAGCGGCTTCATAAAGCATTCTAATGAGATTTTTCTTTTCTTTTTCTCCTTTCTCTATTATTATTAATTTTTGCCTTTACGCCTGACCTGCCTGAGAGTCGATTTCTCACCGTCTCTTTAATTGTTAAACATGATTTTTGCTTTGTTCCAGTTTAAGCAGGTATGCATGAGCTTATTCCGTTTTATTTTGTTGTTGTTTCCTTTGATCTAAACTGTCGGACATTTGATCTGTACTGTTGGTACTGCTGCTGGTACTGCTACTGCTGCTGGTACTGCTGCTGGTACTGCCATTACTACTACTACTACTGCTGCCGCCATTACTACTACTACTACTACTACTACTACTGCTGCCGCCATTACTACTACTACTACTACTGCTGCTGCTTCTACTACTACTACTACTACTACTACTACTACTACTACTACTGCTGCCGCCATTACTACTACTACTACTACTACTACTACTACTGCTGCTGCCGCCATTACTACTACTACTACTACTACTACTACTACTACTACTGCTGCTGCTTCTACTACTACTACTACTACTACTACTACTACTACTGCTGCTGCCGCCATTACTACTACTACTACTACTACTACTACTGCTGCTTCTACTACTACTACTACTACTACTACTGCTGCCGCCATTACTACTACTACTGCTGCTGCTTCTACTACTACTACTACTACTACTACTACTACTACTACTACTGCTGCCGCCATTACTACTACTACTACTACTGCTGCTGCTTCTACTACTACTACTACTACTGCTGCTGCCGCCATTACTACTACTACTACTACTACTACTACTACTACTACTGCTGCTGCTTCTACTACTACTACTACTACTACTACTACTACTACTACTGCTGCCGCCATTACTACTACTACTACTACTGCTGCTGCTTCTACTACTACTACTACTACTGCTGCTGCCGCCATTACTACTACTACTACTACTGCTGCTTCTACTACTACTACTACTACTACTACTACTACTACTGCTGCCGCCATTACTACTACTACTGCTGCTGCTTCTACTACTACTACTACCACTACTACTACTACTGCTGCTGCTTCTACTACTACTACTACTACTGCTGCTGCCGCCATTACTACTACTACTACTACTGCTGCTTCTACTACTACTACTACTACTACTACTACTGCTGCCGCCATTACTACTACTACTGCTGCTGCTTCTGCTGCTGCTTCTACTACTACTACTACTACTGCTGCTGCTTCTACTACTACTACTACCACTACTACTACTACTGCTGCTGCTTCTACTACTACTACTACTACTGCTGCTGCCGCCATTACTACTACTACTACTACTGCTGCTTCTACTACTACTACTACTACTACTACTACTACTACTACTACTGCTGCCGCCATTACTACTACTACTGCTGCTGCTTCTGCTGCTGCTTCTACTACTACTACTACTACTACTACTGCTGCCGCCATTACTACTACTGCTGCTGCTGCTTCTACTACTACTACTACTACTACTACTACTGACTGCTGCTGCTGCTGTTACTACTACTGCTACTATTGCTATTACCAGTACTACTGCTACTACTGTTACTTTCTCATATTTCCTATTACGTTTTCCAGTCAGCGTAAGTACTCGGCGGCAGAAAGCGTAAATAATTATAGGAACTGCTTATAGAGTGTTGCTTTTCGTAAACGTTTTACTGAGGCCATGAATATGATTTTGTGCGTGTGCGTGCGTGCGTGCGTGCGTGCGTGCGTGCGTGTGCTATAAACTGAGGAATAAAATATATGAAACAAGAACGACTTCTAGCGTTCTGAAATAAGATCCAAACACATGAAAGATTCAAAGGAACGCTTATTTATTATTTATTATAAGATTCTTCCGGCAAGCACTGAACACAACAACAACAAAGGATAAGTGACTTCACCTCTCCATTTTTCATTGTTTTTAACCGTTTCGCTGCTGTTTAAGTGACGTTTTGTGGCCTGAGAAAGGGGATTTCCCTGACAATTTGCATCGTGTTGTCTGTATCATAATAAATAAGCCTTCTTTTGAATCTTTTATGTACGCTTAGGAAACAGTGAGCAACACTGAGTAGATGTTCAGCTTTAACTTTCATGAATGTTTTCTTTTCTCGTTCATGGTCAGCAGCACCGCATCTCGTTTGCTGTGTTGTCGGGTATAACGTTTGCTTGCTTCTTAAATGGTTTTGATTTTGATTTCCTGAAAAACAAATTTATCCAGCTTTTAAGCTAGTGAACTGCATGTCCCCACCCCCAGATTAATTGTTTTTAAAGATCCAAACACACAAATCGTTATAACGAAGGCTGATTTTAATGGACGACAGAAAACATGCAGAAGTTTCGGGGAAAACGTCTTTTTGAAAGCAACGAACAGGTAACTGATAATAAATGGAAGGGGGGGGGGGGGGGGGGGGGGGTCCTGGAAAAAAAATTACTTTTTTTTTTTCGGTTGTTGTTGGCGCTGATGTGTGTGAGAGTGTTTTGGTGTTTGCTTGTTTGTTTGTTGTTGTTTTTTGTTTTTGTTTGCTTGTTTGTTTGTTTGTTTGTGTGTGTGTGTGTGTGTGTGTGTGTGTGTGTGTGTGTGTGTGTGTGTGTGTGTGTGTGTGTGTGTGTGTGTGTGTGTGTGTGTGTGTGTGTGTGTGTTTGGTTTTTCGTTTTTTGTTGTTGTTGTTTTTTGTTTTGTTTTTTGCTTTTGTGTGTGGGGTGGGAAAGGGGAGGGAGTTGTTTTGTTTTCTTCTCTAATCAGAACTTTACCCCTCTTCATCCCCCCCCCCCGACCCGCCCACCCCCTTCATACCCCCCCCCCCCCCTTGGCCCCGTCCCCCCCCCACCCCCCGAAAATATACATAAATAATAAACCAAAAACCAAACCAACAAAAAAACTAATCCCAAGGAAAATGTGGGTGTGTTGTGGTTGCTGTTACAGCTGTCAGTGGCCACAGGGGAGGAGCAGGGCGGGGTGACCAACATCACCCCAGAGCAGTACGAGATCATGCAGCTGGTCAAGTGCCGCATGCAGAACCTCGGTCTGCCGCTGGACGACTACTGCAGTGGTGAGTGCACTGTTGATTACACATCACTGGTCTGCCGCTGGATGACTACTGCAGCGGTGAGTGCACTGTTGATTACCGAACACTGGTCTGCCACTGGACGATTACTGCAGTGGGTGAGTGCACTGTTGATTACACATCACTGGTCTGCCACTGGACGATTACTGCAGTGGTGAGTGCACTGTTGATTACCGAACACTGGTGAGTGCACTGTTGATTACCGAACACTGGTCTGCCACTGGACGATTACTGCAGTGGTGAGTGCACTGTTGATTACACATCGCTGGTCTGCCGCTGGGCGACTACTGCAGTGGTGAGTGCACTGTTGATTACACATCGCTGGTATGCCATAGGATGACTACTGCAGTGGTGAGTGCACTGTTGATTACACATCACTTGGTCTGCCACTGGATGACTACTGCAGTGGTGAGTGCAACTGTTGATTACAGAACACTGGTCTGGCCCGCTGGACGATTACTGCAGTGGTGAGTGCACTGTTGATTACACACCACTGGTCTGCCACTAGACGATTACTGCAGTGGGTGAGTGCACTGTTGATTACAGATCACTGGTCTACCGTGGATGACTACTGTAGTGGTGAGTGAACTGTCACGTGCATGCAGAACATTGGTTTACCGCTGGATGACTACTACAGTGGGTCTACCGCTTGCCACAAGCTCAAGTCCTGTGTCACATACCTGGTTACCCACAACTTCAAGCCCTGTGTCACATACCCGGTTTTCCACAACATCACGCCCTGTGTCACATACCCTGGTTACCCAAAACGTCAAGCCCTGTGCCACATAACCCGGTTACCCACAAGCTCGTGACCTGTGTCATATACCCGGTTACCCACAACATCACGCCCCCTGTGTCACATACCCGGTTTCCCACAACATCATGCCCTGTGCCACATACCCGGGTTCTCACAACATCACGCCCTGTATCACATACTCGGTTACCCACAAGCTCAGGACCTGTGTCATATACCCGGTTACCCACAACATCACACCCTGTGTCACATACCCGGTTTCACAAAATCACGCCCTGTGTCACATACCCTGGTACCCACAAGCTTATGACCTGTGTAATATACCGGTTACCCGTAAGGTCAAGCCCTGTGTCACATACCCGGTTACCCACAAGCTCATGACCTGTCATATACCCGGTTACCCATAAGCTCATGACCTGTCATATACCCGGTTACCCACAAGCTCATGACCTGTCATATACCCGGTTACCCACAACCTCAAGCCCTGCGGTAACTGAGAGATGTCGGCGATGACGTTGCAGGTGATATGAGCTTGAAGCGGAACACCATCTCCTACGTCATCATCAACCCAGGATATGGACCTCAAACTGGAAGTGGGGGACATAGTGTAAGTCTGTGTAGATACCTGTAT